>QEOT01005763.1:102558-159617 GCA_003123785.1 Pterocarya stenoptera
TGGGTGTGAAGAACTTGTGGGATATCTTGGAATCATGCAAGAAAACTCTCCCACTTCACCATCTCCAGTATGTATCCACTTTCTCTTGCCTTACTTTTTTTCTCGAAAACCAAATAGACCACAATTACTTTCCTTTCATTTTTGATACGTGTTTTCATTTGAACTTGGGTTTTAGGAACAAGAGGGTTTGCATAGACCTCTCCTGCTGGATGGTTCAACTTCAAAACGCAAGTAAATCACACTTTTGTATGAAGGAGAAGGCTTATCTCAAGGGTCTGTTTCACCGTCTCAGAGCTCTCATTGCTCTTAATTGCAGCCTTATTTTCGTTACAGGTATTTATATGCCTCTTTTTCTTTTCCTTTTTCAATTTTTTTCTTCTTTTCCTGAGTTCCCATCAATTATGTTTTTCTTTTCCTAGATTCTGTTATGTTCTGACGAAATTACATATCGGTATTAATATTTGAGTCTTGTGAAGCTTGGGTTTTTGGCCTTTTTAAAAATTATCACTAATGTGCAATTGGTTTTTTAGAGTAATGTGTTATATGTTTCAGCTCTTAATTCGTACATACATGCATACACATACTATTCCTAATTAGCTAAGTAATCGAAAGAGAATATATTTAGTTAAGATGTCTTTTCTTTCCAAGGTATTTTGACACAGATCTGATACCCGAGTTATCTTTGTTGTCTGTTAGATGGATCAATTCCTGCTATTAAATTAGCAACATATAGACGCCGCTTAAATTCAGGAAGTGAGGTGAGAATCCTGTATGCATTACTTTATGTTGCTTACCTTCTTTTCCACATTTTTCCCAGGGGAAAACTGCAATTTACCTTTGTGATCTGCATCCCTATTTGCAATTCCCAACTGAATTGTTAGTTCCATTGGCACCTCAATCTGAAATAATTATTGCAAATAGGCTCTGCTATCTGAATCAAAATTGGAATGCCCCGAATGGCCCAAGTGTCACCAAGTAGTTGAAGCTGATTTTTGGCATATGTAATGACTGAAACACGTTTGATAAAACCTTTCTCTCACCTCAGCTTGGTCCAATCTACCACCGAACACCATCATGTTTGTTGGTGACAACATCGTAAAATCTGTTCAAGGGCACATGCCACATTTTACCCAATTTCTGTTCTACTAATGGGCAATAACTACGTAGGTGATTTAGACAGCAAGGGAGACATTACAACAATTCCCTTAAATTGTAGTACCAACAAATCAATTTATAGTTCATTGGAGGATTCTAACTGGGGTAGTGGGGTGACAGTTTGGAGTAGTCAAGTGTAGTTTTTTGTTTTGTTCGTTTTTCTAAAATTTCCTACTAACTTTACTGAATTTATGATAGCAGGTCACTCACAATGAAAGAAACTTGCAGAAGGTGACCTCATTACGAAGAAATATGGGATCTGAGTTTTCATGCATGGTAAAGGAGGCAAAAGTTTTGGGCATGGCGCTTGGTATTCCTTGCTTAGATGGGTAATCTTTTCTGTTCCAACTAACGTATAACTTGGTATGTTCCTTAAAAGACCAGGTTGTGGCCCCCACATGCAACTTTTTAGTACTAACAAAAGACCAGGTTTCCACATTTAACACAGGAAAAAATGTGGCAAATATTCTATATGAGGTTATCTCCTGTGAAACAAATGGACCCTTTGAAATGATAGTTGTCTATGAATGTTTTTGGTGCTTTTGACCTTCTAATCTTATATTGGTAAGTTGGTAACAAAAATATCTGGACTAAATATTTTATATGTTTTTTTATGTTTTTATAAATTTAGGATTGAGGAAGCTGAAGCACAATGCGCATTACTAAACTCAGAATCATTATGCGTAAGTAGAAATTTTGCACTCAGTTTCATTTGGAGTATCTGATGTACATTGGAGATTCATATTGTCCTCCATATTCTCTGTCATAAAACCTCATGAGCATTGTTATCATTAACATTATCATAATGACCATTAGGATGGATGTTTCACTTCGGATTCTGATGTCTTCCTATTTGGTGCAAGGGCAGTGTATAGAGATATCTGCCTTGGTGAGTAGATACACACATGCTTGCCTCTTGCTCTCTTTGGAGTAAATTATTTCTGTATACTAATTTTGAATTCATTTTGCTAATAAATTAGGAGATGGCGGCTATGTCATTTGCTATGAAATGGCAGATGTAGAGAGGAAGCTTGGATACGGAAGGAACTCATTGGTACATGTCGAGTTTCCCTGTAGATGTGAATATTGCTAATATAGCCTCTTTCTGATAATTCTTTCTAATCTGCAATTTAGTAAGATGTGCCTATAATGTGTAGTGGTATCTTTAAGTTTATTTTTTAAGTGATGCCATCTTAATGGGCAACCTTGAGTGAAGGCCAAGAGGGTGGCATTATGCTGCAGAAAAGCAGTAATGGCTCATCTTTAAAATATGGTTGGAAGCTCTTTTTATGTCCTGCTAATAATTCGTGTTTTATTGCATTACAAGACATGAAAGACTTAATTTTCTGTTTAGGAAGTGTTCTTCATGGAGCTATGCATATGTATTTGTGCGTGCATGCATTTATGTGCACACGTGTGAAGCTTGCTGGTATATTCGATTTATCTAAGATTCTGTTTGTATATATAAAATGGGACTGGTTCCCTCTCTTGTAAGTTGTAACAAGCGTGGTGATTCCATACTTGTGATCTTCAGATAACCCTTGCCCTATTGCTTGGCAGTGACTACTCTCAAGGCGTTTATGGCCTGGGTCCCGTAAGTTATAAACTCATTCCTTCTTTCTGTTGGGTTGCATTCTTCTTTATTCTCCTATCAGATCACCTTTAGAGCTGAAATGAACGCTTATTCTGTCGTGCTAAAATTTCATTGTCCTTAGGAGTCAGCTTGCCAGATTGTTCAATCAGTTGGAGACAAAGTGGTCCTCCAAAAAATTGCATCTGAAGGACTATCCTTTGTTTTGAAGAGAAAAGGTTCAAAGAAACAGGGGACACTTTCCAAGTGCAATAACAAGGAGAATTCACTGGACCAAGAGATGAATGTTAATGGTGAATTATAGAAACCTTATCTTAGGACACTATAATTGGCCTGCATAATGCTATTTCCAATTTTTCAGAGACTTTTGTCAATCTTCCAAACGAAGAATTCATGTGGCATAACTAAGCCTAAGTTAGATGTTAGTTGTGATTAAGTAGTTGGAGATCTACGATAATGCTATTTGAGATTTGAGGTGAAGTTGTAAGAAAAACTGGTTTTTGAGATGACTATGAGAGATCCTTTATCAAATGCTTTAGTTGATATATTCTGGCATGATAAACAATTGCTTTGTATAATACACATACCTTTAGTTCACAGCTAATCTTGGCCCCTTTTATTTTGAGGTCATAATTAATATTTAGAGATTGCTTCATTGCAGTGGGAATTCATGGCCTGCACCTAAACAAGTCTTTACCCCTAGTTGTCTAGTTAACTGTTGCCTCAACACATTTGGGGGAAAGCCAGCTAACTTTGGATTTTTTGTGTTGCACTTAGAAACCATAATTGAGGGTCCCTTCATCTCTCTGAAGAGAGAAACTAAGCAGCTAGACTATTGTTGTTAATGTAATTAATCTAATTTGATGTAATTAATATGATAAAACGTAGAATTTAAGATGCAATTCTTGGAGATTCCTATAATTTATTCTTTTTTTCCGGAAAAAAAGTGAAAAATAAAACTAAGAAAACTGTTGCATCCAATTTATTTAGTTATTTGTGTATGTAATATTGTATGAAGTTGACGTGTCCTGAACATTTATCTCATGCTTTTATTGTATTCTTATCATTCCAAGTGAGAGTCTTGTTTTATCTCCCAGTTGTAGACATACAATTTCATATTCATCCATCCATTCATAAACATATATTTTATGCATGTGTAACCTATCTAGCTCTGCATTTATTTTTGTGTAAAGAAATAGAAGATTCACATTGCTGTTGCCATTGTATTTTTAATGATTGTGTAGGCAGTGAGTATAATTTACTGAGAGATGATCAACTCTTGCAAGTTATCAATGCATATTTGAAGCCCAAGTGCCACTCGGCAGATTCTGATGCTGTGCATGGGTAAACATAATTTCTTTTGTTGTAGGTATTGTTGCTAGTTGCTGCATATGTAAGACTGTTTAGAAATGTGTTATGTTGGGATATCTTCTGTCCTTTGTGATATAGACAATTAGTACTACCAGACTACCAGTCGTTCCTTTCTTTTGCTCCAGTTATGACCCACCTAAAGGTAGTTGAACAACTGCTAGGGTCTTGCTTTTGATAATTTTCCAGATGCAGGAAATAATTAAAGGATTAGTTAAACTTCTTCAGATAACCGTATCTCTCTGACTCCCTTAAAATCTTGCAGACAATTATATCTATTAGTTTTTTATCCATCTGTTAATTACAGTAATTGAGTACAAAAATTCGTTTTAGTTATTTGACTCTCTGATTGCTTTGTAGTAATTGGATTTCAGTTATTTGACTCCATTTATTTTGAATGCAATGTATTTTGTAGGACTCTTGCTCAATATCCTTTCCAACGTGCCAAACTTCAGCAGATATGTTCTCAGTTCTTTGAGTGGCCTGCTCAGAAAACAGGTTCTTCATTTGTTCCCTTGCTTTTTTATTCATCCCTTATGCGTATTGACTAATATATTAAATGGAAGGATTTACATAAGCATTATGTTGATTTTTGTTCTCTTAGACAAACGGTAAACTGGTTAAATGGGAGTCAATGTTTTTGGCCACTGTACTAGTTATATCAAAGCAAGATTCTCAAGTGACTCTCGGTGTTTGATATTTTTTATCACAACAATCTTGAAGACCATTTCAATTGTTTAATTTTGTTCAAATCCTGGAAATCTATTCTCTTTATTAAGAAAATTGCTACAATTTGTTGAACATTTTTATTTGAGAATTTTCATACTGTACACTTGACAAAAAGATCAACCCGTGTCCACTTTTGTGCAATACTTGTTTGTAGAATATAATGGGTGTTATACATTTATGTGAGGAAATTAAATAAAAAATTAGGACGCACAAATATTTTGCCTGATGTTCCATAACTAATATGCATATGACAAGGGCATACCAAGGTACGAATTGGATATGCATTCATAAATAAAAAGAAGGAATTTTTATTCTTAACAGCTGATACGAGGTACGGCTTGAGTGTGGCATGGGTTTTGGATGGATAGGTTTGTTATAATATATAATTTAAAATCTAAATTTATCTACTTGAGGACAAATTACACTCGCTGTCGAAGTTGCCCATTAAAAAACACACAGAATTTTCCACCCCCTGTACTAGTTCCTTTCTCATAGAATTCTCAATACTTGAAAAGGTGAGATAGGAGGAGGGTTTAAAATGTAAACACGGGATCCATCAAACAGCAGTTATGAATATTGTGTTTTATATATTTATTTTTATGGCTTCAAAAGTAGTTTAGTTATTTTGCACCTATTTTATGCCTTTGGCATTTGGATATATCTGTCATCTCTTGCTGGTGCCTCAATCTCAACATCGATTAAATGGGTCTAAATCAAAATATACTAACAATGTAGGCACACGTTGGCACAGTTACAGTTCTGTAAATACCTAGATTAGTACATGTTTAATATTTAAAATTCATAAAGACAAGCATATAGCTGTGTCCATATTTCTAGAGATTTGGGGATGCGACATACTTATCAAGGGGCCATGGTGGTGCTATCAGAACACCTCTTGGTGAAAACCACGCAATTTCACTTGGTTGGAGACTCTTCATCATAACACAGTTCTCATGTGTACAAAATCAGAACAAATATAGGATTTTGTTAGGTAAAGAAGAATCACATACACATGTTTTTTTTTTTTATAAGTTCACATACGCATGTTACTTGTAACAATTCCTGGTTTCAGAGAAATAGAGTGGTTTTTTCCTTCTTTCTTTTCTTTCTTGGCTTTTGTGTTTTTATGCTGTTAGCTTATTCAAGATTCATGGCTTAGATGAGTATATCCTTCCAAAGATCGCTGAAAGGAATTTAAGGCGATTTTGTAATTTACGTTCAACTTCATCAAATCTTGGACTGAAGCTTCCGCTACACGAGGTACATCAGTTCCTTTTACTCTAGTACATCAGTTCCATTTACATTTACTCTAGTACATCAGTTCCGCCACACAAGGTACATCAGTTCCTTTTACTCTAGTTCGTCCTGTTTCTCTATCTTTTATGGGTGTCTCAAGATAAATTTATGATTGGATAGTAGTCTCTTTGTTCACCCATGTCCTACAAACTTGCATGATAAAGCCATCTCTTTCTTATGAATATCAATATTTCCCCATTGCAGATACCAGTTAAATGCCCTTTATCTGGAGTTATCAAGCACCGAAAGGTTCAAGGAAGAGATTGTTATGAGGTGTCATGGGAGGAGGTAGATGGACTTAAAACCTCTGTAGTGCCAGCAGATCTTGTAGAGAGGTAATGAGTTTCATCATAATGTAGTGTCTTAATTCTTGTTGGATGGTGCTGCATCTAAGCAGAGATGGGTTTTGTGCTGCATGCACATTGAATGATATTTTTTGTCTGAGAATGCTATTTGCAAGAAGCATGTGACCTCTCTAATGAAAACTTAGGTCTTTTTATGATCAGGAGAATTTTTTTTCGTTTCCCAAACTTTTCAGAGAGATTAACAACATATCTTCTCAAAATCATGGATTGAGTGAAATACTTTGAAAAAACCATTACAAATCCATTGTATCAGTATGTAATGAACTTCTGGTAAAAGGTTAATGCCGTATAAGGTTTTCTAGCTTTTTCTTGACTCATACGGAGGGTATCCAGTTCTACACCCAGAATAAAAGAAATAATTGAGGATAAAGATATGGTATCTATCTCCTTTTTGACTGCCTATTAACTTTTTAAGAATGCAAAAATTGTTTCTTATCCTTTTTATCTGTCTCAAGTGCTTGTCCTGAGAAGATTGTGGAATTCGAGGAGAAAAGAGCTCATGGGAAGCAAGAAAAGCTTCGAAAACCAAGGCCAAAGAAATCAGAGAAGGGATCTTCTTTGGCTGAAATTGATCTANGGTCAAGTCGGTCTGAGTACCGCTAAGAGTGAAGTGATTGACCTCTTGAGCCCTTCTCCACTAAGACAACCCCGTGCTGTTTCCAAATTCACCCAATCCAATGATCAAGGTATTGATGTGATTGATTTGAGTGAGTCAGAAACTGATGTGTCACCTGAACATGAGACGAAGGCAAGAGAGTTGAGACTCTTCCTTGCCAGCATGAAGGATGACATGTTCTGAACAGTCGTGAAGGTCAATTTTTCGTTTAAAGGAATACGTCTCGTGTAGTTAGTTTGAAATTTTCACCGATTGAATTATGTTCATCTATCTCTTTAGTTGGCAACAGATTATGTGGTGTGTGTCCTATAATCAGATTTAGAACTTGTTCTTCAAGGATAGTGTACGAGTTATTATAAGGCTCAGAAGTAGGATATTTAGGTCCAATTCATTTTCTCGCAGATTGATAGTTCCTGGGTTTGGACCTCTTAAGTAGATTCTGACTTTTGTTTTTGGTTGGCTATTAGTTCAGCCAGGGACTTGAGCTTGTAATAAAATCAATAGAAGAAAGAAGCTACTTGAAGGCAGGATAGACCGAGCATGCTAAAACATGGGTTCATCACACGTACTTTCATGATTTAGCATGAAAATATGCTCTACTACTGTCTTACGCCTAACAGTTTGTTGAAATTTAGCATTAAGAATTGACTGCATGTGAAAAGTTCTACAAAAGATGTCTAACAATTTCCCCTTTTCCTGTTGCATTTGTCGATAACTTACCTTTAATTTCAATTCACAATGTTTTCCCCTTACATGGCCATCTTGTGTTATTTTCAATAATAGTTCCTCTTCAAAATGGTCATTCTGTTCTTAGGCATTTAACAGCTGCCAATAATAACCGGCCACGTTAGTAATACTACACTGCATATTATGAGACTCTTTGCATATGATAAAATCAACATAAGTGAAGGTCTAGCAAAGCAAAGCAGTCATCAACTCTTCATCCTCTTTGTAACTGAACTTTGGGAACCCGTAGCAAATTTCAGACTGCCGCACGACACTAGTTCCGTCGCCGCCACAACTGAACAACGGGCTCGCCACACAGTTATGTCGCCCACCAAGTAAAGTTTCATCACCCAACAAGTTTCTGTAGCCGCAGCCACCACCATTTGGAGAAAAGAAAGTATTCCTCGATGCAGTATATGTGGCATGAAAATCTAAGAAAAAAATACTCTTTCAATTGCCGTCGGAGAAGCTTCAAAGTGCTCGAGATTGGCGCTAATATCATATTAAAACGAAAGGACAAAAAAAAAAAAAGAAAGAATTTTGACCGATAGATTTTCAATTTTTCACAAGAAAAATGTGAAGGACAATTTCGTCACCAATTCCCAACTTTCTTTTATTTTCTCTCTCAAAAAAAAAAAAAATCAACCTTTTACAAATCTAACCCCATATGTGAATCTGTAAATTTAAACCTCTAAAAATTGCCCTCTTCGCAAAATGCCATGAGCATTCACCATCGAAGAGGTCTGGTTGCTTTCATAGCCCCAGTCTCCAAATAGAAGGCGCTAAGAATACTTTCTTTTCTCCATTGAAATTAATTAGCAAACCACAAAATAAAACACACAGGAATCTTTTTTGTGTAGAAACTGCGTCGAGGGAACTTGGTGGGTGACAGAACTTGGTCAAGAAGAAATCGAGGGTCTTGGGACAGAGAGGGTCTTGGGAATTCTTGGAAGAGAAACTCAGTTTTGAAGATGTTCTTAGGCAAGGCCATGAGCATTTGGGAAGTGGAGGGTCATGTGTTATGCGGTTCACTCGTACCATGGGATGACGACGTGGCAACCATTCATTTGAGGCTATTTTTAAGGCTTTAACGGAAGCACCGATTTGAAGATATTCTCTTTCAACAAATAGCAACCCACATGATTAAAAAGTAGAAACTGCTTGGTTTGGATCTCCAACTCATTTCAATTCATCTCAATTCATTTCAATTCATCATTACACATTTTTCAAATTTCAATACAAAATATAATAAATAATTTAACTTTTTCAAATCTCAAAACAACTTTAATATTAAAAAATAATATTCTAACAATATTTTATCATCTCAACTCAATCCAACTCATAAGAGAAGGAACATAAATGGAGTACTCAAAATGCAATAAAGCACTTAGGCTTGGTTTGGATAGTGAAAGTGTTTGAGAATGTTTGTGAATAGTAATGAAAAAGTAATAATAGAATATTGAATAGTAGTAAAAAGTAGGTGAAAAGTAATGAATAGTAGAAAAAGTAGGTAAAAAATAATAATAAAGTAAAGAATAGTAGTGAGAGTGTTTGAGAGTACCTGAGGTACTCTCAGTACCCAAACAAGGCCTTAATAGTCTAATTAAGCAATGTTATGGTTGATAAAATAGACACCTTGTTAACAAAAATAAATAAAACCCTTCACACAAATGAGAGATTATTTAACAAGAAAGATATTTTAAAAAAATAAACTCATAAATCGATGTGTTTTAACTTGGTATGTTAAATTATAAAATTATTTTTATCATAAAGTAGATATAATCGTATCACATGAAGTCATGTTAGTCTGTAGTTTTATTTTTATGAAATTCTTTATAATTGTAGTACTACTCTTCACAAATTAGACCCAAGTACTTCAATTTAACGTGACAATTCAACTGGAAATAGATCACAGTTGAGCTGGAGGTAAGCTTGATTCCAAGACTCCTACTCGAGATTGGACTTCACTTGAATGGAGTCAATCTAGAACTCTAAAGTTATTGTCCAACGTACAAGAACTCACTCCGGAATTTGCTTTTGTTTTACTTCACTTTTCACGTGCTGCAACTTTTTGTGTTATAATGTTCGAAATATGGGGTCTAAGAAAAACTTTGAACAATTAGGTCTTAAAGAGAAGTTGGAGAAAGTTGAGGGGACAAGAGACAACAACCTAAAAACCACAAGAGACAACAACCTAAAAACCACACCATTCCTATTGGACTCATTTGGATGCTTAGAGTATTTTAAAATTTTATTTATATTAGTGAAATCTATAAATAATAGAGAAATGATTTGAGTTAAAATGTTTTATTGGATATTGAGAAATGAGAGAGAAAATATTAAATAGAAATATTATAAAGTTAAAAATTATTTAAATTTTATTTTTTAATATTATTTGTTTTGAAGTTTAAAATAATTGAATTGATTTTTGTATTTTGTTCTAACTTTATAAAAATTATAATGATTAGATACATAAGTAACGTTGAAGATTTAAAATTATGAAAAATTTCAAAAATTTCTAAATTTTATTACTTGCCCGAACAGACCTTTAGGCCTCGTTTTTTTTTTTATTCGTAGATGAGATGAGATTAAAGTTAAAAGTTAAATAAAATATTGTTAGAATATATTTTTTTTAATATTATTTTTGTTTTAAGATTTGAAAAACTTGAATTATTTATTTTATTTTACGTGAAAATTTAAAAAAAATGTAATGATTAGATGAGATGAGTTGAGAGGAGTTGTGAAAATAGACGAGGCCTAAAGCGAGAAAGAGTGTGTGTGTGTGTGTGTGAGAGAGAGAGAGAGAGAGAGAAGTCCTAAGCCTCATGCCCTTCTTATCCGAATCATTTAGGCTGCGTTTGGATGTTAAGCTGAATTGAGTTCTTTATTAATAGTAGTGAGTTGAGATGATAGAATGAGTTTTGTGGGGTCCACCTAAGTTGAGTTTAAATGTGTTTGGATGCTAAGATGAGTTTATATATATTTATGATAAGTTGAAAAAGGTTATGGGTTCCACGTGTAAAGAAGTGTTGAATTGAAAAAGGTTGTGGGTGATACGTGTAAAGATGTTTTGAGTTGAGATGAGTTTAGTAATTTGAGAGTTAAGTGTTTGGATATTAGACTTAGTTTAAAATTAGACTGGACTGAGTTTAACTCATATGAGTTTAACAACCATACGAGACCTTATAGAGCAATGGGAGGGAGAGCTTCCATCTGGGCCAAAACCTCCAATAACATTGCTGCTTCATATGAATGGGAAATGAAAAACTCCTCCGCGAAATTTCGTCGTCCGAGCCAAGAAGAGCTAACCCAGGGAAGAAAAGAAGAAAAAGAAACCACAAAAGAAGACAAAGAAGAAGAAGTAGCAGGTGCTAGGTCATGTGAATGAGACTTCAATCTTTGCACTATTATTTCTTCAAGCACAACGGCTGGTGCCGCGCCGGACACCCTCGGAATAATCGAATTTGACCCGTTCGATAGCTTTGTAGCCACAGGTGGAATTGCAAAAAAGATCAAAATTTATAGTTTGAGCTCTTTGCTGCCACATGAAAGTAGCCATGGAGAGCAAAGTAATAATACCCCAACTTTGTTAGACCATGACAATGCATGCAACTATCACATCTGCACTCCGGCAAAGCTCTATAGCCTCAGGTGGAAACCCAGCTCGGGCAGGCACGTCATGGGTTCAGGAGACTACAACAGAGTGGTCATGAAGTACGACCTCCAGAGAAGAACACCCATTTTCAAGTGTGACGAGCATGGAGGACGCCGAGCCTAGAGCGTGGACTATTCGCATTGGGATCCAATTCTAAGGGCTTCCGGGTTCGACGACTGGACCATGTAGATGCGGGATCCACGTTGCGAAGGCAGGAGAAGCGTGGCCACTGTGCAGCCCAACATGGGGCGCAGTCCCGTCCGTTGTGTCGAGTTCAACCCTGCCAGCGGAGCCTTAGTCGCCGTTGGATGTGCCAACCGGAAGGCTTATGGGTACGATATAAGAAAACTAGTGGATCCAATTGTGGTGTTTGATGGGCATGGTAGAACCGTAATGTACGTCTGATATCTCGATGCCCATAGAATCATGTATGTAGGCACTGACGAGTGTTTGAAGCTTTGGAAGATCAACGAGTCATGTGTAATTCACACATACAAGGGGCACGTGAACAATCGGAGCTTTATCGGGTTATCCGTGTGGAGAAATGATGGGTTACTCCGGCGCGGGTATGAGAACAACAAGGTATTTGTGTATGACTCGAAATGGGGGGAGCCAATATGGATGCAGGGGTTCGAGCCAGGGACTAGATTGGGGCGTGACCATGGGTTCGTCAGCAGCTTGTGCTGGAGGCAAATGGGGGATGAAAGGTGCACGCTCTTGGCAGGGGGATCAAATGGGGATTTGCGGCTTTTTTGGGCAAAAGGAAGCCAATTTTATTGTATCAATGATAATCCAGTCCCATGTTTCAACACAACATTATATGAGAATTTCAATCCCAGGAAAGATATGAATGCAACATATCTCTGGCACAAAGTGAGAGGAAGATGATAGAAGTCATTTAAGCTTAGCTTTTTATCTCATCTACCAATTACTAACGAAATGTTTCACAAAAGATTGCAATTACACATGTGTCACAGGTCTTTTACCTTCTGTTAGCCTGAGGTCCTTTCTTGTTGGATTGTTATCAGAGGGAAACCTTTTATCTCTCGGTCGAAAATCACACTTTTAAGTTTTTCCTTTAATTTAGAGAAATTGTCTCATCACTTATTTTGGAAAGAATTATAAATTACTCAGAATTTATACTTCAAAGGATAGTTTTAAATGGTTTGGTGGGCTCAGAAAAAACACTTATGCTACAGGGAATCCATTTAGCGCACACTTTTGTGCATCCCTGCTGATATGGCCGGGCAATTTAAAAAAAAAATAAAACCAAAAAAGGCTGAAAAGAATAGAACATCTGGGACCTGGGTTACGACACGGTCACACAAAGAAGCTTCAACTTTCCCGCTCACGAACCAGTTGTGCACCCTTTCTTGTTTCCGCTGGCACGTCTCCACCAGTGGCATGTCTTCGCACGTCTCTCTCGCCACCGGACCTCGAATCTGGGTTTCGCAGTCACGTTCTCAGATTGAAAAATCCTTGGTTTCCCCATTGCCACTCACCGTCCGTCATCAGATATGGTTAGTTTTAACCTTTATATTTTCCAGTCTTCAATTCTATTCTAACTTTCGTATTTCTTGTGCATATATGATTGTTGTTAAGATTGAGGATTTTTTTTCCTATTATTCATGATTTTTCCCTATTTTTACCTTTGTATTTAGCTTATTCCTCGAACAAAATCCCACTACACAGGTACTGGAACTTTTGAGTTCTATTTTGAGCTCTAAATATTTTTCAAAAAATACTTATATATATATATATAAACCTATATCATTTGGTATTTGCCATTTTCAAATTTGTATGCAAAATATAATGGGTGTAGTTGAATGAATGGATTTTTTCAATAGCATGGCCATACTTCATACTTGCCTTTAGGGAATATTTTCTACACTTTTGTTCAAGTAAAGCTTTGATTAGACTTGTGTCTAGTTAACTTACTAAGAATGCACTCATCATTTATGTTGCTCGCTTGTGAAATATGATCATCTATCTCTTTAGCGATAACATGTTGGCTTCAGTGAATAGGCCTGCTAAAATTTTATTGGCAACGTTCATTTTCTGAATGTCAATCTACACCCCAATTGAGAAAGGTTTTTAAATCTGAATAAGCCTACTAAAACTCTTTCCTATCTACTGCATATGTGTAAGATTTTTATTTATCCCTTCAATTAAGCAATTTGATGGAATAGATGATTTTACCCTTTCACATATTATATGGTGAGCCTTCATAAAAGAGAACATGTTTATATTTTTCTTGACATAGATTGGAGGGTTTTTTTTTTATTTTTTATTTTTTATGAAAATTTCTTATCATCCCCATATGTTTATAACTTTATAGCCACTACTATGTAATGGACAGCAAGCATCAATTCCCTTAATGTCCATCATTGCAAGACTGTTAAACTGCTTTTTTTTTCATTAGTATTGTCTAGATGGAAAAAGGGAAAGAGCACGCATCTCCGTTAACACCTCCTATCACAAATCTACCAACAAATCCTTCAACCCAGGTATTTGTAACCGTGCTTAAAATTCAGTATAACTGTTTCACTTAATGTCTACATTTATTACGTAAGTTTTGGTTCACTCTTCAACTAATGGTTGGTCTATATGTTAGGTGATAGCAAGACCCTTTTATCCACAATTCTCAACACCCCATACCACAAGTCTAGCAATGCAGTTATTCTATTATATTATTTTTGAATTATTTATTTGTTCTATTAATATATTTATCTTAGGTCTGCAACACATTATCATTATTCTTTTATGTGTTAGGTGATATCAAGACCATGGTATCCGAATTTACCAGCACCTCCTGCCACTCATCCATCAACCAATACAGCATCACATGTATTTTGAATGTTAATTTTGAACTATTAAACTATTCTGTTATTAACTATATTTATTTTTGGTCTTCTTCACATTATCACCATTGTTTTATGTGTTAGGTGATATCGACACTATTTTATCTAGACTTCCGAAAGTATATGCATGGTTTGCATGAGGAATGTCATATGCGTGGTTACCACCATTTGTTCCTCGTTCTGATTCCAACCCATCTCCACTGACTAGTCAGGTGATAGATTCATTCTTTAAGTAGTATGCTTATTTCTCATCGTACTTATATGGATTTACATATAATTTTTTATTGTTGTAAACTACAGGAAAATATTGTGTCTCCATTTCACTCTTCAACTGCTCTTCTGGTTGGTATAAACTCTGCAAGTTCAAGCCATACCGAAGAAATTCAGGACCCCACACCTGACTCTAAGGAAGCCAAGACTTTGTCTACGCCCTCTCTACATAATACTATTGAATCCAAAGATGACGAGGCATCCGAGACACAAAATACAGTGCATACTGATGGTGATGATAGTATTGAGGAGCCCAAGTTGGAGATGATGTTTAGATCCAAAAAAGAATTAGTTTCTTATCATAAGAAATATATGAAATAATGTGGTTTCGGGATAACGATGCAAAGGAGTAAAATGGATGAGCATGGGAGTCTGAGATATGTTACGTTGGGTTGTGCTCGTGGTGGGAAGGCACGAAATCAGACCTCAAATGTTGTGAGGCCACGTCCAACATAAAAAACAAACTATAAAGTAAAGATAACTACTACACTGGTTGATGGGATGTTGAAAGTGTTAACGATTCACAACACACACAACTTGGGTATATGGAACCTAGTTGGATAGCTTGCTTGTCTCCCAGTTTGGCGTTTTAGTAATTGAGACTTAATATAGTTGGAAAAAATCTGGTTGATGAGTAGAAGTAATGAAGTTGGCATTTTTGTAAAGCCGTTATTATATTATGTTCAATGTATATAACTTGTATAATTTGAGTTCCAGACTTGTTGTATTGTGTACAATGTATATATTTCCACACTTGAGTTCAATGTATATACTTGGTGAGTAGAAGTATCGAAGTTGACATTTTTATAAAATGGTTGTTATATTATGTTCAATGTATATAACTTGTGTAATTTGAGTTCTAGACTTGGATTGTGTTCAATGTATATACTTCCAGACATGTTGTCTTGTGTTCAATCTTCATTACTTTGACTTGTTGTATTGTGTTCAATGTAATTTGAGTTCTAGACTTGTCAGGAAAAAGCTATTTTTTGAAACAATCTTTGTTAATGCACGAGATTTTTGTTACTTGTTAAATGAGTAAAAGAAGCTAGTATGTTCCTAATAACAAATAGATTCCATCACAAAGACTACATCTATTACATGTTAATATGATAAACAGATCCTGCAGGTTAATATGCTAAACACAGAGACCACATCCATTACAACAAAGTGAGCGATAGTTTGCTCGAGGTTGTACAAAGCTCATATTACTCTGATCGTTTCAAATACAAAGAAATTAATACAGACAACACCTAATAGATATGAAGAAGTGTGCGTTCACGTTATATGTCTGCTTGTTGCATTTGGACATCGACTTAGTCGTTGTGGACTCCCAACTCCCTCTTCACAATCTCTTCCTCTCTTTTTTGAAGCTCTTCTTCATTCCTTAACAATTCAATTTTTATTTTCACAAGTTCTTTTTCTCTTTCTTCACTACTATCTGCCCATTTGAAATAGTTGCAGTGTGGTAATTCCTGATTATAAACAAACAAACGATAGGTATGCAAAAAAACTTTGTACAAACCCAAATGCACGTCAAAGTAATAAAGATTGTTGCTACCTCTTTATTGTATTTTGGACACCCAAAGAATGATCGCCTTAGATTTCTTGGCGTATTTGATATTCTAAATGAAGCAGGCTTCCCACAAGTGCACATTGGGTTGTTCCTCAAAATACGAATAACAAGAGAAGATGAAGCACTGACGATGACATTCTATCACAAGGAATTACAACAACTGAAATCTGCAGATAGGCAAGAGAAACTGATTTAACAACCCATCAACAAATATGTCAATTAAATGCCAATTGTGTTATCAATGTGTATTATTCAAAATGTGGTGGGTTGCATGCATACTTTAAACCATACATTTATAAATAAATAAATAAGGAAGAGCAATGCGTGTTCCTCACCTAATAAACTAGAATCAATGGTTTACATATCAATTTTGTCACTTTTTATTTTTAAATATTAAAATGATTTTCAACTTTTCTGAGATAGAGTTCATAGCACATTAACTTATCAAAAAAAGATTTCATAGTATATTAATATAAATATGGGGATGCTCTGTTGATGAGGCGTATTTAAAAATAATAGATTTTTCTCTTTGAGAGTTCTCACATTGTTCTTTGTTTGTTAATTGCAAATATTCCCTTTTGCCAATTATTATCTCTCAAGTCACATACCGACAACACTTTTATTGTGTTTCCTTTTCTTGTTTTTTGTTTAAAAAATTGGTATACAATGAATCTCATCATTTATTTAATTTTAGATATTTTTTTTTCAAAGTTTTGGTTGTGTTGATATCATTCTTATAATATAATAATTCAGATGTTGGATGAATATTTCTATGAAAATTCATTAAAATAGATACAAGTAATGGACATGTACATAGTACTAGACATTAGTACACAAAATCTATTTATGAATCTGACACAAAACATAAATATAAACACAAAACATAAAGTTCATCATTATTTTTTGTTATTAACTTCTGGAAATGAAATGCCCTATAAAATGAAGATTGATCTCACAAATCTACTGACATCATAAATACTTCTTCTACAAGCTTTTTAGACACAAGTGCAACTTTCATCTCACACACATTACATGATTATCGTATTATGTTGAAGATTGTAGTTAATAATAAGAATTGTTGTATATAATGAAGAATACTATTGTTGATAAAAATTGCATATAAGGGCACTTAATTGTGCATCACATGACAATTCATGTCACCAATTAACAATATTCACAATTATCATAATCACTATTATATTTGGTAAGCTTAGGTGGATTGGAATGGCAATATCATGATTCATCTCTTCCTAATAAAGGCCATATACCCTACCTATCTTTGTGAAAACAACTCCTAAATCTTAGGCCCCGCTTGGATACACAGATGAGATGAGATGAGATGAGATGTTTTGAATAGTAGTTGAATAAAATATTAATAGAATATATTTTTTAGTATTATTTTTATGTTGAAATTTGAAAAAGTTGAATTGTTTATTATATTTTTGTATGGGGATTTGAAAAAGTTGTAATGATTGAGATGAGATGAGATAGGGGTTTTGTGTAAACAAACGGGGCCTTAACCTAAATTTTTTGTCCCACGAACCTTAACTTGGTCTTTGCATGTTAAGGAAGTCATATGTAACACTATATTTAATTTACTAATTAGTATATTAAAAGACACTAATTGTCAAACACTAGATTCTCCACAAGTAATTAAGCACGAGTTTAGGCTAAAAGCAGAGAAAAGAAAAATGAGGGGAAATGATATTATTGTGTTGAGCACCACTGCATACGACAAACTAAGCTTGCTAGTTGCAGCCACTGCCAACCAAAACAACCAAATATCTAAACAGAACAAACATGACAATGCAAGAAAACAACCAACAAATATATGGTGTTTACATAACATATCCACAATGTAATGTTATGTGTAGGACTTGAATGTATAAAGTAAACAATTTACTCACTAGCAATTAGAGGTGCCAGTATCCTCCCTCTCAATATCTGGAAAATGGCACTTGAATATTATATTCACAGATGAAGACTTACAGTCTTAAATAAAAGACCCAAAAGGAAGTTATCAATAACTGACCATTAACCCAACAACAAACGTGGCCCAACATGGCTCATAACAAACAAATAATAGAATTGACTTAGTCTAATAAGAGTTGTAGCTCAGCCCACAACCCAAAAGCAAAAGATCTACAAGACCCTTAAAGACAAACTAATACAAGGCATATAAAAGCAACATTATGAAACCCTAATTCATAACCCTAGCCTTCATACATTCTTCCTTCCATTTCAGCGCACCTAACATACTCCCCCCTCCAGAAGATCTTGCCCGCAAGAGGGTAGCGTCGTTGCAGCTCACTGAGGTCCTCCCATGTGTCGTCCTCTGCAGTGGCCCCCTTCCATTGTACCAGCAGTTCAGCTCCAGCTCGGTGCTCTCTCTTCGCGAATCTCTTATGTAAAATAGCCTCCGACTTTAGTGCTACGGTTCTTTCAGGGGTTACTTGAAGGAGAAGAGGTATCGACTGAACCTTATCCCCTATGTGTTTCATGAGGCAATAAATATGAAATGTTGGGAAAATATGAGATTCTTGAGGAAGATCTAGCATGTATACGACTTTCCCTATTCTTCGAAGGATCAGGAATGGCCCAAAGTAGCATGGTGACATCTTCAAGTTTCTCCTTATAGCCACTAACATCTGACAATAGGGCCTCAATCTCAAGTAAATCCATTCGCCTTCTGTAAATTCTCTTTCTGTCATTTTCTTGTCAGCATAAATCTTTATCTTACTCTGAGCATCTTGTAGGTTTTCACGTACGAGCTTGGCAATGTAGTCTATGTTTCGGATCTCCTCCTCCATTGCTTGCACACAAGTAGCTTCTGGCTCGTAAGGCAACATCTTGGGTGGAGGCTGCCTGTATACAACCTCGAATGGTGATATCTATGTTGAGCTGTGCCTTGTTGTGTTATACACGTATTCTACCAATGATAGCCATTTTTTTCAATCTCTTGGCCTGTAATTAGAGAAACAACATAAATAACATTCTAGATTTTTGTTAGTTACCTTTGTTTAACAATTTGTCTGTAGTTGGTAGGCAGAACTCATCAATAATTATGTGCTGCATATGCGAAAGAGCTCTTTCCAGAATTGACTTGTAAATATGGGATCTCTGTCACGTACAATTGTTTGGGGCTTGCCATGTAATTTAAAAATGTTTTCCATGAAAACTTTGGCCACTGATAATACTGTGTAAGGGCATGTAATTGAAATAAAGTGAGCATATTTGTTCAACCTGTCCTCTACCACCATTATGACAGTACACCTCCTG
Source organism: Pterocarya stenoptera (assembly GCA_003123785.1). Taxonomy (NCBI): domain Eukaryota; kingdom Viridiplantae; phylum Streptophyta; class Magnoliopsida; order Fagales; family Juglandaceae; genus Pterocarya; species Pterocarya stenoptera. The sequence continues at coordinate 122,046 of QEOT01005763.1, forward strand.
CTAGTGGTAATCCCTCAATGAAGTCCATGCTAATATCAACCCAATTTTCTCTGGTATTGGAAGATGTTGAAACAGCCCCGCTGGGTAAAGGGTTTCAACCTTATTCCTCTAGCATATATCACACTCCCTGATAAAAGCTCTCACATTATTATGATGACCAGGCCAGAAAAACTCATTTTTAACTCTTGAATTTGTCTTATGTACTCTTGTGTGGCTCTCCTAATGGACTACTATGAAAATGATGCAGGACCTGTTGTTGAAATGGCACGAGGGTTCCCAAATGCAATTTACCCTTGTAAAAGTGTAGATTATTTCTGACTTAGTATAAAACTGGATCAAAGGTCCCTTGATGGTAGAGGCTAATTAGCTTCTGCAATAGGGGATCTTGGTGGTAAGACTTCTTTAACTCATCTATCCATGCTGCTTGCATCATACTGATTACCTGTATTTTTATGGTTGGATTGCATGAATTGGTGACTGGTTGGGTTGGTTTGAAAGTGTTGCTGGTGGGGTTATGGTGGATGGGAACTGTTAGGTTGGGTGAAATATCTCAATCTGGATTTTGGTTGGGTTGTTCTGAGTGAGGCAATCTGGATAATGCATCTACTACTGTATTTGTCTTTCAACTCTTGTATTCCACCATGAAGCCATAACCAAGTAACTTTGAGACCCATTTTTTTTTTAGCTGGTGTCCCCACCCTTTCCTCTAATAAATATTATAAGGCATGTTGATCAGTGCATACCTTGAAAGTTTGTCCCAACAAGTAGTGCCTCCACTTACTAATAGCCATCACTAATGCAAGCAACTCTTTTTCATAAGTTGATAGGGCTAAACTCCTTCCCTTTAAGGCTTGACTTAGATAGGCAATGGGCTGCTCCTCCTGCATTAGAACTGCTCCTAACCCCTCTCCTAAAGCATCAAATTCAATTACAAAACACTTCATGAAATCAGGTAACCTTAACACTAGGGGTCTTCATCATAGCTTCCTTCAGTTTAATGAAAGCTTGTTGAGCCCTGTTATTCCAAAAAAATGCATCTTTTTTTAATAAAGCAGTAAGTAGAGTTGCAATGGGCTGTTAGGTTAGGTGAAATATCTCAATCTGGATTTTGGTTGGGTTGTTCTGAGTGAGGCAATCTGGATAATGCATCTACTACTGTATTTGTCTTTCAACTCTTGTATTCCACCATGAAGCCATAACCAAGTAACTTTGAGACCCATTTTTTTTTTAGCTGGTGTCCCCACCCTTTCCTCTAATAAATATTTCAAGGCATGTTGATCAGTGCATACCTTGAAAGTTTGTCCCAATAAGTAGTGCCTCCACTTACTAATAGCCATCACTAATGCAAGCAACTCTTTTTCATAAGTTGATAGGGCTAAACTCCTTCCCTTTAAGGCTTGACTTAGATAGGCAATGGGCTGCTCCTCCTGCATTAGAACTGCTCCTAACCCCTCTCCTAAAGCATCACATTCAATTACAAAGCACTTCATGAAATCAGGTAACCTTAACACTAGGGGTCTTCATCATAGCTTCCTTCAGTTTAATGAAAGCTTGTTGAGCCCTGTTATTCCAAAAAAATGCATCTTTTTTTAATAAAGCAGTGAGTAGAGTTGCAATGCTCCCGTACCCTTGCACAAATTTCCTGTAATAACCGGTAAGTCCCAAGAATCTCCTTAAAGTTTTAAGATTCTTAGGCTCCACCCAGTTTTGCATTGCTATAATTTTCTATGGGTCAGCTTTCACACCCTCCTTGGAAATACACTTTGAAGCTTTCACACCCTCCACCTTATTACTTCCAAAAATACACTTTGAAGCTTTAGCAAAAAACTGATAAAACTTCAAAATTTTCAAAACAATTTGTAAGTGTTGCATATGATCTTGCAGAGTTCTACTATAATCCAAAATATCATCAAAGAAAATCAATACAAATTTTCTTAGATAGCGACGAAACACCTCATTCATCAACCCTTGGAAGGTTGATGGGGCATGGATAATCACAAATGGCATTACCAGAAACTCATAATGACCATGATGGGTCCTGAAAGTAGTTTTAAGAATGTCCTTAGGGTTCATCATAATTTGATGGTACCCTGAGCGTAAATCCAGCTTACAGAACACTTGAGCCCCATGAAGCTCATCCAAAAATTCATCAATATTAGGTATGAGGTATTTTTCCTTTACAATATCTTTATTAAGGGCACGATAATCCACACACATACGCTAACCCCCATCAACCTTTCTTACTAATAAAATTGGAGAAGAATATGGGGTTTGGTTGCTTCTAATAATACCACATTTTAACATTTCAGATACCAACCTCTCAATTTCCTCTTTTTGGTAATATGAGTATCTATAAGGCCTTACACAAGTAGGTTTTGAACTTGGTTGCAGAGTTATCTTGTGATCATGACTCTTAGGTGGAGGTAGATTACTTGGCTCATCAAAAATCGCTTTAAAGTTTTCAAGAATCCCCAGCACAACCACTGGAACAGCTTCTTGAGAACATGTGTTATTCTCTTCCAAAAACTGAACCCAAATTCCCTTCGCAAAATTTTCTTTCAATCCTTGCTCATACTCGGCTTAGTAATTGTATTCCTCTTAATGTAACAGCAACATTTTCTAGATTAAAACTCATAATTAAATCAATAAAAGTTCACACTACTGTCCCAATTCCCTTAGCCAATCCATACCCAACACAATGTCACATCCACCGAAGGCTAACAAGTACAAATCAGAGGTATTGCTTAAACCTTGTAGTAGGAGTGGGACAACCCTACATAAACCAAGGCAAAGGAGGTTAGTTTCATCAGCCAATTTGATTGATAGTTGAGTTCCCTCCACTAGTAGTTGAGCCTTCTGTCCTACATTTGGATCAATAAAACTATGTACTCCCTGTGTCAATGAGGATTATCACACTGGTTTTGTTAATGACCCATGTTAACCTCATGGTTCTAGGAGCCCATGCCCCTGCCATAGCACATAATGAAATTTCCAACAGCTGCCATTTTTCCTCTTCTCATTCTTTCCCATCTTCTATTTGGTTTATAGCCAATGACCCTTCAGTTCTTTCTTCCTCTACCTCTTCTATTCTCATTCATTCTAATAAAAAGAGTTTAGGCCTATTACATCTATGGCCTGGTTAGAACCTCTCATCACAATAATAACAAAGACCTTTGTCCATCCTCTCTTACATTTGGGCAGGAGATATTCTTTTAATGGGATGGCTGGTTTTTTGTTAGTGTTGGGAAATCTGGTGAGGTTGTTTTGATAGTTTTGGTTGGTTCTAGTTGGTGGAGGTGGAAGTCTTAGAATGTGAGGTGGTGCAACAGGTAATGTAGTTGGTTTGAACATGGTTATGATCCTAAGATCCTCTCTTAACCCACTCAAAAAGGTACTAATCCGAAACTCCTCTGTTACTCTTTTTATTTTATTAGATAGTTCTTCAAATTGAGTTTGGTACTCTTCTACTATGCTGGTTTGCCTCAATTTAGTAAATTTCCCCCATAGGATCCTCATAGGCCGAGTGTCCAAATCTTATTCTTAAGGCCTCAACAAACTCGTCCCAAGTATTAACTGGGCTTGAGTCCCTAAGCCAACAATGCCATGAGAGGGCCTTACCCTCCATGTGGAAGAAGGTTATGTGAATTCTGTGGTTGTCAGGGGTGTTATAATAAGAGAAAAACTGATTTTCTTTTAGAACCCATTCAACAGGTTCTGCCACATCAAACTTTGGAAATTCTAATCTAAGGGATCTAGCTTGTATACCCATATTTCCCTCAAATAAAGGATTGTTACTAATCTTTGCATTCTAATTAGAAGATCCTTCCCCCGCATTTTGATTTCCTGTCATCACCACTAGTTGTTCATAACTTGAAGCCAAGTTATTCAATTGCTGCAACACTGCTTCTAATATTCCTTTCTGCCTTCCTTATTCTTCTCGCAGGTGCAAATTTTCCCCCTTCAATGATGCCAATGCCTCGGCAAGTTGGGCATGTCTGGTTCTCTCAGCCATGTCGCAAGAATGTGGCTTTGGATACCACTATTATGTGCATGATTTGAATGTATAATGTAAACAATTCACTCACTAGCAATCAGAGGTGCCGGTATCCTCCCTCTCAATATCTGGAAAATAAAACTCGAATATTATATTCACAGATGAAGACTTACAGACTTAAATAAAAGATCCAAATGGCAGTTATCAATAACTGACCGTTAACCCAACAACGAGCGTGGCCCAACATGGCCCATAACAAACAAATAACATAATTGACTTAGTCTAATAAGAGCTACAGCTCAGCCCATGACCCAGAAGCAAAAGACCTATAAGACCCTTAAAGACAAACTAATTACAAGGCATATAAAAGCAACATTACAAAACCCTAATTCATAACCCTAGCCTTCAGACATTTTTCCTCCCATTTCGGTGCACCTAACATGCAACCTCGAATGAAATTTGTAATCATGCTTAATATTGTCTAAATTTTACCAATCAGAGAGAGAGAGAGAGAGAGAGAGAGAGAGACACTCACGATTCCAATTCGGTATGCACTGTTTCGAACAGAAGAGGAGTTGCGAAGAAGAGAAGCTTCAGTTCGATTTCAGAGAGCACAACGAAGAGAATAGGAGACATTCACGATCCAATTTGGTACGCACCGTTTTGAACGTATGGGAGGACACCATTTTTCGTTTTCATCATTTTCTTTGTGCGCACTGTTTCATTTAACCCGTGACAGCTAGATGGATTTTGTGTGTAAGGGGTACACAAAATCGTCTACATCTAGCTTTTTCCCCGAAAAAAAAAAAGAAGATAATTTGAGGGATAAGGTGTGGTTTTCAAAATATTTTTACTTATGTTAATGAATTTATGTTATTTGTAAGAAAAATTCTTCTTATCAATCACTATTCACCACTCCACACCCTATAAAAAATATTTTCATGTTCTATAAAAAAGTTATAAGTGTAAGGTGTGAGAATGAATTGTGATTAATGCATAGTAAGTCTTTATTTGTAATAAGGACTTAAATTGATCGGATTTCAAGAATTACATCAAACAATAAAATATATGTATTTCATAAAAAGGATACAATTAAAATATACCTAATTCATGATATTAAGATCTAGGGTAAATTCTATATATTAGTTTTTTTGCTACATATTATCAAATTTTCATCATTTTAAAATTATTTCTCATTTTTTTAAACGTGGAATTCTCGTTTAATAAATTAAAGAAAAACTTTGGAAATTATATAATTATATTCAGTATTATTTTATTATGTTGACGTGAGATCAATCCTTCGTCTCTCTTCTGCGTTTTCCTTTCTCTACCTCTATCTCTCACTCTGTCTCCCGCAGGCCCAGATCCTACTCGTGGCCGAGCATTTGAGAGTAGACTTGAAAGATTTGTTTGCAGAGAGACTGACAGGTAGAGATGGTGACATCATCGTTGGTGAATACGTATCCACTGGCAAGCTACACTTTTGGGACCAAAGAGCCCAAGATGGAGAAGGACACTTCCGTCGCCGATCGCCTTGCTCGTATGAAAGTCAAGTAATTTCTTCCATCTCTCTCTGTTTCGTCAAACCCTATAAAAACCTCAGCTACCCATGTTTGGTTCCGAGGAAGCTGGAAGAAAATAAACTGAACGAAAAAACAAAGAAACTGGAAAAATATTTTCTTTACTCTTTCAGATTCTTATTTCTGTATGGTTTCTTAAAAAAAAAATTAAAAAAAAAATAAATAAATAAAATCTTTACTTGGAATCTGTTTAGTTGCGTTGGAATTGGTTCGGCGAAGGAGCTCGAATCCGAAACCTAACCCTTTTTTATTTTTATTTTTCTTGGGAACGTAACGAATTGTGAAATGTAAAATGAAAAGAAAAAAGGGAAGAAAAAACATGTTTCTACTTTTCAGAATGCATTCATGAAATTTTAAAAAATGGGACAACGCTGAAATTTGTAGAAGCAGCTGGTCCAACAATTGAAGTAGAAGTTCTAAATCATGGAACGAGGGAAATTAGTGAAGAAGTTTTGATTTTGAATCATTGCGTTTGTGAAAAATGTCACTTAACTACCAGAGTGGAGGTGGGTAGATGTGATTCCTGTCCGTGATTCTTGATTGCAGCTATATGAAAGAAGGAATGAGGACCAGCGTGGAAGGGATTTTACTGGTAGGTTCATTTGATTTAGCTGCTTTGTGTTATGATGCTGTGGGAACTCAACTTTGTGATTTTATTTTCATCGTCATTTTTGCTTGCTCAGGAGAAATTGAGGAACTGCATATCCTGTTCTATCTGGAGCCGCTTTTGTGGACCAATTAATGTATTTGATGAAATATAAAACTTCTTTCTTGGAGAATCTAATTAATGATTTTGATTTCACCGTTATCTTCGCGTTAGGGGCCTTAGGCTGATTGTATGTTTTCTTTTTTCTTCTGAAACTCTCATTTCAGAGTGAATCTTCATGCGTAAAAGAAGGCATACCCACCAAAAATGTGGCATCGTCCCTCTTTTATCCAAAAGAGAAGGCATAGCCTAAATTTCTGCAGTTTTTTGTGCATATAATAAAGGTCTTTACTTGTTCATGTATTTAATACGTGCCGCTTTCTCTCCTCTCTATTGCATTTGACTCGAAAACCATACTTGTTGAAAATGAAACTGATGCTGGGCTTATAGTTCCTCGATTATTTTAAACCATGGCTGTTTAAAATATATTTTCCAGCAGCTTCGGGTCAAGCCGATCCATATTCCCAAGACCCACATTTCTGGGTTTTAAGCTTCATGTTTAATCATTGCCGAATAGTGGAAATAATATCTTGAAGTTAGTAGGACCTCATTACAAGTCAATCTTACATCCTCGGTAGACTTGCATGCTTTTCCTTTGAACTGTTGTGTTATTATCACATATGATTCACCACAACTGAGATATAGCTGTAGATGACAAGCATGAACAAATTAATAACTATGGCCACCATTTATAGATGATTTTTCAGTTGGATGCTTCCTACTTTGATAAAAGAGGCATTCTGATTTCACCCACAAGTAGCTTTCTTTGAAGGCAATTTTTTTACCTGCAAAGGTGTTTTCACAGAAAATGTGATTCTGTATATTCTAACAGTAATAAGAGTCACGTATTTTACTCATGATAAGAAGCTATCCTTTTTTATAAAGTTATATCATATTTTTGTTTTGTTTCTTTCTCTCGTGCTTAACATGCTAGTAGCCTGCTTCTTTCTTGTACATGGCTTTCCATGGGTGGACAAGAATTGGGCATATGCTTCTTTCTTCTACATGTCCAGACATTTGCTTACTTTATTTATTTTTTGATAAGTAAGAAACTTTATTGAATAACATTTGCTTACTTTATCTTGGCTCAATCTTGTGCTTACTGGTGAAGATTTATTACTTATCGAAAAAAATTCTCTTGGCTTGGTCTCAATCCATGGCTTGATTAATATGACAGGTACAGGAACATAATCATCCTCACATACTTCTTCTTCAAATTGGGAACACTTTCTGTAAACTTCCTGGTGGGCGTTTGAAGCCTGGGGAGAATGGTATGATATATCCTTTGTTATTCTCATAATTGTCATAGGGTCTTTGTTTCCCTCCCTTCTTCCCCCCACCAGTCGGCCTTTTTAGTTCTTTCATTTTCTTTCTATGGCAGAAATTGAGGGCTTGAAAAGAAAGCTGACCAGCAAGCTTGGTGCTACAGTACCTGCTCTTGTGCCAGACTGGCAGGTATTATTACCTGTTCTGTCGTTCCTCTAATTATAGGATCAAAGCTGATACTGGGAACTGATATGGGCATTGGGAAACATGTGACTATTATCACTTGAAAGAGAGTGGGTTGCAAAAAGATTATACATACACAAAATTGTTATTTGACTGGGACTGTGATGGCTAGCCTTTGCCTGGTGCTTCATGATGGGCTTGCATTAATTATGCTTTGCTTTCTGGTTTTAAATAGCTTCCATACTTCTATTTTACTTGGAAGCCAGTTCTGCTTGAAATTTGGGTATTGGGTAGAATAGATGAAGGCCATATTTCTGAACCTTTATGTGAGCCGGAACAGGCACAGCATGATCTATGTTTGTAACTGCTTATTGTTGCTCCTTGGCATCTTTTTGCAGATAGGTGAGTGTGTAGCTGTCTGGTGGCGGCCAAACTTTGAAACCATAATGTATCCATATTGCCCACCTCACATAACAAAACCTAAGGTAAAATGTAGTTGAAGGCCAAAATACTGAACGCCATTGGTGTTCGTGATCCTCCTCCTCACATTAGTTAGGCTTTGCTTTTTGGCTTCGTTGGTGTATGCAGGATCCTCCTACTCCAACGGACTGATTTCTGGTCATATTTTTACTATGTTTTTTTTTTCTTGGCCATATTGGTAATGCAGGAGTGTAAGAAGCTTTACCTTGTTCACTTGTCTGAGAGGGAGTACTTTGCAGTCCCAAAAAATTTAAAACTTCTTGCCGTTCCACTGTTTGAGCTCTATGATAACGTTCAGGTATGGGAATCCTGGCATTTTTTGCATCTGCTACTTAATTTGACAGTTGCTATTATTCATTATAAACGCTTTAAGGTCAACACACCACGTTTGCCACAATCTGTGCCTTTCGAAAGGCAACTGCCTTTTAGGTGAAAAGCATTATAGTCAAGTGGACTCGTGTGGCTATTTTGGAGAATCATGAGGGGATAACTATGTGGTTGGCATCAAAATTTTGGCAGCCCATGCCAGTGGCTATGAGGTTTTGATGTTTTTTGTCCATAAGCTCCCCCATCTACGCTCCACTCTTAGTCTTGTAGTCTTCAAAGTGGTAAACATGGCCCCTTCATTCTCTCATTTTGATGTCACTTGTTGGGGTTGAAATTATCATCCTAAATGTTGGTTTCGTACACTTACAAAAAAAAATGTTGGTTTCGTACGAGTTATCAATCTTGTAATGCATTTCACGTACATGCTTGCAGAGATATGGTCCAGTTATATCCACCATTCCTCAGCAACTCTCCAGATTCCAGTTCAACATGATCACCAAATGAATGAAGCATGGATTTCTAAAACTCACGTTCTTATAGCTCTGCTTATAGTTCCTGAAGTTCGTACCTTGATTTAATCACGTGGACTGCTAGGGCTCAGACCTGGACATTACTTCATGACTGAATTTTAAGTTGGTTAGATGGTTCTTCTCCACTTAGGCTGATAATGCAAACCTATCTTTTGAAATGGTCTCTCTGCCTGTATTTGGTCCTTTCAAATATCTAGTGATGTGTATTACCTCATCCTGGGATTCTTGTTCAACCCAGGTGTTTGTTTTGTGATTTGTCGGAGTCATATCTACTTTAGTGGAAGAGAGATATTTCCTTCTGAGAGTAAAGAGTCCAGTGAAATTTTAGCAGGGATACAATGGGTTAAATGTAATCTTTTCTTCATTGTAATATTGTGGGGGAAATTAGGGTACAGAAGGTGAGATGTTTGTAGCATGTATCAGGCAGTTTCTATTTATTTCGGTGTAGTATGTGCAGCAACCAACTACATGGTCTCATTTTGGATATATGATCATCCTTGTAATTTCTTACTAATTCTGCTTGCTTCCTTAGGATATTAGCCTCTTGGTTAGTCTTCATTTTTAATGGGCAAAAAAGGGTAGAAGTGGGCAACCGGAGGTGGCATCCCTAGGGGCCTAGACGATGGAAAGCCACAGGCTCTTCCTCAAGCCGGGTTTAAACCATAGTTTAGACCCTAGCCCCATTAGGGAATTCAATGGATCCTTGGGTGGCTTCTACTAATAGTCTAAGGTGAATGGTCATTAATGTAGTTGTAGTTTTGATGGATGTATGTGTTAATACCATGCAAGCTCAGTTAACGGGGGGAAGATGGGTGATTAACGATATCTGAAAGGCTAGAGATAAAAGGAATACCCCATCTTCTGAAGTCTCTCAGTTTAAGGATCTTTCAGAGGCTAGCAAATTCCGTCTTGCTTACATCTATCTTCCTTGATACTTTGAAAAAGTTGTTTCCAACTTTTAGGAGTTCCACCATGATTCCTTCATTTCCTTGTACAGCCTTCTAGCAAAAGTTAGTGGAACATGACCAAAGCTAAGGAAGATTCATCCATTCTGAAGTTGAATGGCCCACTGCAAGTCCAGAGCCCAAATACTTATCTCTATCTGCCTTTCGACTAGACAACATCCAAGATTCTCCTCACCTAGTCTCTTTCCGAAAAGCATAATTCATTGTAACAGATGATTTCTACTGTCAACTACTCTACGGTTGCAAGTAAATGATATATGCATTGAAGGTGCTCAGGTCCAGCACCTAAGCTCCTCCTACGGCATTTTCGTCAGCACCAAACCATAATTATGCATTAAATTTCTTCTCTAGTTGGGTGATTTTCGTCTTCGTAGACAAATATTTTACTCCACTAAACTTGGATTCCATAAAGCACAGATGTGGATGAGCTGAACTCTTCATGAAAAGAGTTTCTGACGCAAGAACTTATCTTAGCCAAAATTTTCTCCTACGCTGGTTCGCAGTTATTTTCGTTCTTGAATTTGTATTGATGGTTACATTTTAAATGTATTGTCATGTCATTTATGGTGACAATTACATTTATAGTTACATTTATCCTAAACTAATCCTTAAAGTTTACAGCTTTATCCTTATTGTTTTTCAATCTTCTCATCAAGCAGTAGCTAGCTAGCAGTCACCAATGTTCTCATCAAGCAGTAGCTAGCTAGCAGTCACCACGATCATGACTTTAATTTGTTCGAGAATTCTTACTGCTCCTGCATTTTATAGAATGTCTTGATGCTCCTGAAATACCATTGTAATAAAGGGGCACGTATTGGGGGTATGAAGTGGCTTAATAGCAACTCCATGAGCATTGATAGCTGGCCCTTAATGGCCAGCTGGATGTTACATTTAGAGTGGCTATTTGTCTTACTTGCATCACAAATAAATTCTTGCTCTCAAATGGTTCTCTCTAGTCCCGGCATATAGGTTCTGGCATATATGGATGTTACTTTGATATATTACTGCGTAGCACACTCTACCATCGTCGAGAGGATTTCGGATAAACAACAACGACGACGGAGAATCTGTAAAACAATTGCACTAGATTCAAGATATTCCCAATGAGGTAATATCATTCTGTTATGTACTTTGATCTAGTATTTCTAACAATCATGAAAAGGCGTGCGACAGCTTCACATTACAGCACTTCCGATCTCCCTTTTACTCCATTAGTGTTGACATTTCACTTTGTTTTTATAAAAATTTCTTTGTATCAGCAATAGTCCTGCCAACTATTACGTAATGAATACACTCTGTCAAAACACTTTAATATATATATATTTATATAAGTATGCTAGATACAATTTTAGAGTGTTTAAGTCTTGTACACTCTTTTAAAAAAAGTGAGATCCACTAAAAAAAAGTTTGTTTTTTTCACATGGATTTCATAGAGTCAGATTTTTAGATGACTTAGAAATTTCAAGATACATATTTCAAGATTGTATAAATCATTTTCATAAATATATATATGTATATATAACATTGTATTAACTAGTCATACCGTTATTAGCTATACTTTAATCATGAACTTGGAAACCACATTCACTGATTCCCCCACATTGGATGAAATTGATTGCAATCTCCAATCATCTCATAAAATCTTTGGTCACAATCAGAACAAAGGAGAATATTTTCTCTTTTATTTAAAAAGAAAAAAGAAAAATGATGCTGGTAACATGACGCACAGCATGCTCTAACTGCGATTCTGTGAAAAAACATGTCTCATCATGCAAAGCCAATTCGATCAATTAGGAAAAAGAAAAATTTTATTCATCTTCACATTATGTATTATATATTTTTTTTTTTTACTAAATGTGTGGTATATGGAGGATGAGAAGAAAATTTTAATAAATTTAAGAAGAATATAACCAAAAAACAAATTTAAAAAAAAATGTGAAGTGTATCATATAGAAATGATAGAATAACAAAATTCTAAAAAAAAAAAATGTATCAAGTTTTGGGTGGTTGGAATAATTTTGCCAATAGAATTGGAATCAAGCTGACGTGATGGCTCGTTAGTGGTTGGAATAATTTTGCCAATAAAATGATGTCAGATTGTACGAAATTTCTCATTCGGATAACAATAAATATTATAAAGTTTACACGATCTATTTTATCTATTTTCAAAATTAAACCATCCAATTTAGACAATTAATTAGTCCAGCTAGCTAGCTTTTTGTGGGTTTACAAGGAAATTAGAAAGTTCATTAACCATCATAAAGAAAATTACCTCGTTACAAGAAAATCATATATTTGTGACTATTCTTTTAAAACGAAAAGTATTATTTGCGATAAAAATAGATTTATTTTAATTAAAAATAATCATTTCGTTAAAAATAATTAATCACAAATAAGCATTTTTCTTATAGTGACACAAATCTTGTCTTATTCACACAAGTCTCAACCTAATTAGATACCATAATATGATCAATTAAGGCCATTCATCATGAAAGTTATTTGCTTCCAGTCAACAGCAGATTTGATACGCTATTGATCATGAACAAGCTTTTCCATGTGTAAATGTTTCACTTTTTTATGAGTTTCTATTTTCCAACAACAAAATTAGAAATCAGATATTTTCATTTTTCCCTTTTCCCTTTTTCTTTTGCCAGAAAAGTGGCTCTACAAAGTCTATAAGGGTTAATTCTGACCACAGCTGGGTTTTTTATGTCTTTATCTCGGGCCAACATGAGCTAGATGAATACAAGATAGGATTGCAGATTCTTTAGTTTGGCAGGTATTGTTGGACCATTCTATTTATACATGACATATCAGATCTATTTTATAATAAAAATAATTTTATAATCTAATGTCATATATTAAATCATCACGTTATTTTATAAATATATTTTTATAAAATCTTTTTATGACTAAAGCATTTCTCAATCTTGAATAGGACATGAACTTTGCATCAGGATGATTAGAAAAGGATTTGAATTAATTAGAGGTTTCTCGACCTGCATGTGATGTATTGCACCTCTCGCCTTACATTAAGTTGTATATTTGCATACCAACTTATAATAAGCAGTACTAAAATTCGAAATGTCTTGCTATCTATATGATCATATTATGATGTCATCCACTACAAGAAATCAGGCTTTTCGCAGCGTTCAAAATCGTCGAAAATAACCACCAAAATCGCTGGTTTTGACCTCTCTCGGCGATTTTTAATTCGCCGCACATGAGTCGACGATTTTAAAGTGACGATTCTGACAATTTGTAAAGATATCTTTACATATAAGATACATGATGGTCTGGGGAGTACTCTGGAAAGTACAATATTTTTGTTCCGAGTTTATAAACCTCTTAATTTAGGTACGTAATTAGAGTGTGGTAATTTTAACCTTTCGGCAACAATATTGACATTAATTTGGAAACCTTGACGCTTTCCATACGTTATATATACGGTTATAGTATACAGACAAGAAGACTAAAGATTCTTTTAAACAAATATATGATCTGTTAATTCATCTTGTTTTTCCAAGGGAGCAGACTAATTAATTTGAGTACTTAATCATTGTTTTAAGAGAAATATATAATTACTATAAAAGGTTATGTAAAAGTAAATTCATAAAATAACCTGGTACTTTAATGTGATATGTCAGATTGTAAAGTTATTTTTATCTTAAAATAGATCTAACTCAATAAGAAATAATAATTGCAGTCGTGAGTGTGCTCAATCACTTTGAAAAAAGTGAATATATACCAACCCATATGAAAAGAAAAAAAAAATGATATTAGATCCTGATCTTTTTAAACTAATTGTACGATATTTGCGTACTCCACAACTGCATTACTCTATATGAATATGCACCAATTTGCAATTTTATTTTTACGTAATTACGCAAGATTCTATTTCTAAGAACTTTCAAATTCCAAAGTCTTTACTTTTTAGGGTCGGGTCTATCTCTCGATCTCTCTCTCTCTCTCTCTCTCTCTCTCTGTGATCTCTCTCAGACACAAGACAGAACATACAGACATGCAGAGGATCGGAAAGCTGTTGTAGTTAAGCTCAATCTATTAAATAGGTACAATGGGGTACAAATCATCAGAAATGGCAAAGCAGCCGAAACACAGGAAGGAATTATGGTCACCCGAAGAAGATCAAAGGCTCCGAAACTATGTCCTCATACATGGTCATGGCTGCCGGAACTCGGTCCCCATTAACGCTGGTGAGTTGCTAATAAATTAATATTTGATCATCGACGTTGATAAATAAATAAATAAATATATATATATATATAAAATCTAATATGATTCATCAAAAAAAGAAGAAGAAGAACCCAATTTCAAGATGATCATTATTATCTGACCTTCATATTTAACCATTTACCAGCTCGTTTCGCTTCGACGATCGCTAATTAATATAATTAAAACATGGAAAAAAATCCAAAGTCCACAGTTACTGTAATTAATTATGCAGCATAAAATATATACTAAGTTTCGCATGCATATATCACTAAAATGCTGGATACCATCGATCCTGATGATCAGTACTCGACTATTCCTCACGATCCGTACAAAATAATATTGATATATAAATATATATATATTTATATGTATGTATGTATGTATGCATGCAGGCTTGCAGAGGAATGGAAAGAGCTGCAGACTAAGGTGGATTAATTACTTAAAGCCAGGATTAAAGCGAGGGATGTTTTGCAAGGTAGAGGAGGAGACAATCCTGACCCTTCATCGAGAGTTGGGCAACAAGTAAGCAAGAAATTAGGGTGCATATTAGCATTTATGCAATATTATTGATCCTAATTTCACAGCTTTAATTTATGATTAATAAGGTTTAATCGACTATGAATCAATTAATTAATTCTTGTATAGCTAATTTCTAGGTTAAAATATTATGCCTTTTACCTATATAAATTTTTTTAAACATGTTTGTATTAAGCCACATATATAATTAGCATTTATTTAATCAAATCTATTCTTTTATAATTTTTCTTAAATTTTTTTATTGAATATCGATCAATGAATTTGGTAATTTAAGTATTCAAAAGTAATTTAAAAGGTGATGTCAATAAATTTATCCAATTTAATTTGGAGTTTTCAAGGTCTTATATATAGACTCTTCCATTTCTTAATTCCTATAATTTAAATTAGCACTGTTTTCAATAAACAATAAAATTTACTTTCTGACTAATCATATTAAATGGGTGCGCATATTAGTACGCAGAATTGCTTACAGCTAAAATTTTCCATTAATGTGGGTATATACATGCGACTAGTATTGTGAAAGATGAAAACACTACTATAGATTAATTTTTGTCTCGTTGTTTTCTACTTAAATTAATTAAGACAAATACTATATGGAAAGAGAAATGATTTAAACAAGTGACGAGCTCTAGTCCTTGTAAAAAGTGGATTGTCCTTGTAAAAAAGTGGATCCACTTTTTACAAATAGCTTGTATGAGCTTGTCTATTTGAAACTTGTACTCAACATTACTTACATGAAAATACAAAAAAAATATCGTTTTTCATTCTCTATTAATTTGTCATCTTGGCCGTCGTGTTTTATTTCACTTTCATTTTAAGTGATAATTGGCTTGTGCATGCCCATCAATCGGTGTGACTAAATACAACGTAGCATTTACGTTTATATGATCAACGTACATAATGCATGAGGCAATACTAATACCGTTTTTCAATGAGCAGATGGTCGCAGATAGCGCAGCATTTGCCTGGAAGAACAGATAACGAGATAAAGAACTACTGGCATTCTTATCTGAAGAAAAAAGTGGCCGAAGCTCAAGATCAAATGAAACCTGATCAGTACATAATTAAAACCCAGCATACAATTCTTTCAAGCTCAGATCATATTACGGATTCTCCATCCTCACCCAAAAGGCCCAGAATCGGAGTTTCAATTTACGATGGACACATGGAAAAATCAGTACCATTAACATATACCACTCGTGATCATCATCATGACTCCGTTCCACAGCCTTCTGACTTCCCTAGGGAGGCAAACCATAGCTTCTTGCCAAAGCTGTTGTTCGCAGAGTGGCTTTCCCTAGATCAGTTTCATGGCGGAAACACTCGTACTGCAAATTCAGGTGAAGACCGACTCCTTTCCAGAGATATTGCTGCATCTTCTCATAATTCAAACTTGCAGGAAACTCCCATCCATGGTTTTCCGCCAAATGATGTTGGAACATATGGTGGCGAGTTTGATAACGTGCTAAGCCTGCATGCTGCTTCGCCCACTGGGATGTTTAACTCACAATTTATGTTTGGGGACGATCAATATTTTATCCCCGGGCCAGGATATTGAGGTATCTCGTGATTTCAACACGAGTACTACTAGTGATCATGTCATGTAATATTATATATAACTATATAATGAGGAAGAATAACCCCAAATTATTCTTTTAATAAGAATATTAATATCTCTAGCTGCTGATAAGAATGCCACTAAAAATTGTTTGAAAGGGATTGATTACGTACTTCGACAATGAAGTTAGCCAATGAATTAGATCGAAAAGTTTAATTAGTGGTTATCTGCCATGGATTAATTCCTTTTGAAGAAACCCTGATCAAAACTCAATTAATTATATATATATATATTGCCATTTATTTTTTGAAATTCTTCCATGCATGGTTGTGTGAAAGCTCGAGCCTTGGAAGAGATTAACAGTACTAGCTAGTATATACGTAGTGCCATTGGTGTAATAATGTATTGATCTATAGTTCTGGAGTGATGAATCTTGCAAGAGGCTGAAAGGTAATTCATGTCAAAGGTTGGAAGAGAAATACGTTACCATTACTGGCCGTAATTTCCTTTCTCCATCATGACCTTTATTAATTGATGGCCGGCCAGTACTCTTAGAATGGCCTTCAAATTACACAAATCAAGAATCTGTTTTTAAAGTTTTTTTAGACTTGTATATAAATGGAAAGACGACTCTAGCTAGTAGCTAGAAAGCGTGGCATGAAATGGCTGATTACGCAGCATTTTGGGAGCCAAAATTATCCAAAGGAGAGGAAACCAAAATTGGTTGATGATGATATGGGAATCACACGTTTCCAGCTCTCTCCATTTGTGATCACCTTGTTGGCACAGGATTTTACTACGCTGACAATATCATACTATAAACAATATTACAAACTGACGTAACACATGATCATTAGAAGTCACACGATTTCCAATTTTCTTTTTAAGCAAAATTGAGTGATGTCACTATCAAGCGCATAACTCGCGTGCTATGTCAGCTTATAATATGTATATATATCACAAATATTTTAATAGGTCTTGTTTGTTTTCGCAGATGAGATGATGAATTGAAATTAAAGTTAAAAGTTAAATAAAATATTATTAGAATATATATTTTTAATATTATTTTTGTTTTAAAATTTGAAAAAGTTGAATTGTTTATTTTATTTTGTATGGGTATTTGGAGAACTTGTAATGATTAGATGAGATGAGTTGAGAGGAGTTGTGAAAACAAAAGAGACCTTAATCTAAGCATTTTCCGTCAACATAATATATAAGCTTATGTGGGGTTCATGTTCGTGCATGCATGCATGGTGATCCATTAGAGGTTCTGGTTGGACCAACTTTCCAATAAGTCTAAGCTAGACCCCGTTTGGATGATAAGATGGTCTCGTCTCATGATTTCATCACATCTCATCTTAACATCCAAACAACACTCAAATATAAATACTTTTCAATTTAAAATTTGAACATTTTTCATCAAATCATTATCTAATTATTACAACTTTTTCAAACTTCCAAATAAAACACAAGAAAAATTTATTTTTTTAAATTATAAAACAAAAATTATATTAAAAAAATATAATCTAATAATAGTTTAACTTTATAATATTTTTATTTAACTTTTTCTCTCTCATTTTTCAAAATCCCATAAAATATCTTAACTCAAATCATTTTACTACTATTCACAAACTATTTCACTACGATTCACATATTTCTCATTGCATCTTAACATCCAAACGAAACCTAAGTCATAGAAAATCCGATTCAAGCATAAGTACAATCGTTCCACCAAGCATAGAGTTGTAAACAAAAGAGACAATTAGCTTTGCCCCCCGCATATTGGGGTTTATCAATTTACATTCAACACAAAATTTGCTAAATGTTGCATGCTCTGTCATGCATGCTCATCAAGCAAATTTGCTCTAGCTATTTGCTTATTTCTTACATGTGCATCCCAAATATGCACACTATATAACAGAAATGCGTTTTTTTGTCTTTCTTTTTAGTATATTTTAAACATTCTTAACTATTAAGAAAAAATAAAAAAATAAAAAAAAGTAAAAATATATGAGTAGACACATTTGGTGGGAATATTTAGGAGTCATATAACTATCATTTTCCTTCTTACATATTGTAGTAGTACTGACCAAATTAAAGTTACATCTTTCACATGATCATCTGCATATAAGGAATGCAATCATTTTTCGAGTAATTGCAAGCTTCATGTTGCAAATCAGTAGTATATACGTTAATCTCCCCAAGTCATGTATAAAGTTGAACGCTCTCGACCCGGCCGGCCGAGTCGCCTTATCTATTGACCATGCTGATCGACTCCGAAATTCCGAATGTATGGGTCCTTAATTCAAGTATCCGAGTTCAGCCGATTTATAAACTTGAAATGATGAAGTTGTCTGTGAGTATGAAGCTAGCCCATAAAAGAACAACAGCAACCACAACAATAATCGTGATAGGCGTCCATTTTAGGGCAATTACCTGTGTAACAAAAAAAAAAACGAAATATTACAATTAAACATTAATATCTTGTTCTTAATTTGATCGGTTGCTGATATGCGTAGGTCTGTGAAAAATGCATATATATATATATATATGTGTGTGTGTGTGTGTGTGTGTGTGTGTGTGTGTATGTACCTGAAGGCGTGGGGAACCCCATATTGACGAGGGAGTTGGAGGTGTCTCCATTATTAATATTGATCTTTCGGGAATTTGGTCTGCAAAACAGGAACATTAATATTAAATGCATGATTTACGTGTGTCTTCGCGGTTGATATAAAAGTCAAGCTAACTCAAGTACGTATGTAAAAGAAATTAAATGATTAATATCACCTGAGTTTTGCCTGCTGCATTCTAAAATTTCAGACATATGTTTCGTTACAATATCTAAATCTTGTTTCCGGTTTGCACTAAGCTTTGATAGGTTGGCCTGTGTTCTTGTATCAATATATCGCTTTCTAATATTCCCAATGATGCTATCTGATCAGAACCAAAGTAGCATTAATATATATATATATGTATATAGTAATTTCCAAGAAAGTATTATATGCTGATGAGATTAATATATATAAAATATTATGAGCGACGCTACAATTAAACCTCTCTTGTTTTCAGAGATGAGATGAGTTGAGATTAAAGTTAAAAAATTGAATAAAGTATTGTTAGAATATATTTTTTAATATTATATTTGTTTAGAGATTTGAAAAATTTGAATTGTTTATTTTATTTTATATAGAAATTTGAAAAAGTTGTAATAATAAGATTTGAGATTTTCAAAATTTTCAAAATTTTGAATTTTAGGCACGAAAACAAATAAGACATAAGTATCAATTGGTCATGTTAGCCTGTTCGTCATGCATGTACTATAAATTACATATATCCCATGATTTTCTTGTTCTCCTTCTTCAAATTCTTTGTATCTAACCACATAAGAATCATGTTAAACAGGAACAATACGTACCGAATTTGACAAAGCTGTATGGCCTTGTGATTTTCTCGACGAGACTATTGTCGAACTTCTCAAACTCCTGATGCAAATCTTGAAGATAATGAAAAGCTAGTTTTCTTGGATATGAAGAATCGCACAATGTGATGAAGAAGATACCATTCTCCACCAAGTAGCTTAATTAACGTCAAAAAGATTTAAGTAAATTTTGCATACCATGATCAAATATTGCATATATATGATGGCTTAATTAATTCTTTCAAACGCCATGAAAAAAAATACAGTTTAATTAATGCATTAAAAATAAATAAAAATTAAAGGATACTTAAAGCAGTGGTGATCAAGGCGGATAGTCATCTTGGAAGGAGCCAACGTCTCTCCTCTTGAGATTCCTCTGAGTAATAACTCTGCCTGCTGTCTGTAACACGAGAAGTTGTCATTTTCCTGACCATGATCAGTAATACCCAGATATCGAGGTCCTTGTGCAAGAGGCAACCCATCCCTCACTCTTCCCACAATTGTGAGCTTGACCATTTCCCAAGAGATGATCATGACAATTGGATCTCCTTAAATAGGGAGAAAAGTAGTTAATTAATATGGGTGGGCTAGCTAGGGGCGGGGATAGGCCGGAAGTCATGTGAGGGGAGTAGTACTACTTGCAGATGAAGTTATTCTTTGGGTGTCCAAAAGAAACCCTAGCCGGAGGAGAATCATGTACGTACAGCTCGATCAGTTTCTTGAAGGGTTGGCAAAATTAAGTATTTACCAGACAGACAGACAGACAGCTAATTAATTGAGTAACGTAAGAATATTCATTTCCTGATCATCCCTTTGTTTCTTAGGTATCTTATGATCTCATGTAAACATTAGTGTTACTAGCTAATCTGTTAGATTTCATTTTTTCTCGCATAGTCATCAATGGTGGAAATCAAAACAAAAACCACACAATCATATATAAGAGGCAGAAGGATTTTTTATTTTTTTTTTCTCAAAAAACAGAAAATTAACGTGATTCAATGGGAAAGCATCACTTGTTTAAAAAATTTAGGTTGATAAAAAGGCTAATATATGCTTGCAGTCTCTGTATACTTCTTTTGAAAAAAAATGAAGATTACCAGTAAAAAATAATTTTTTTATGTAAACATCAAATTTATCTATTTTTCTCAAAGGAAGTAATATACGGAGACTGCCTACTTCAAAATTGTAAATATTATTTTTTTAATAAAAATATAAATTTAATTATTTAGATTATATTATTAACATTCGTATCAAATTTTTCCTTAAATCAGATAAATTGTCAAGTCAAAATTATCGTCTACTTTGATAGCATTTTAAATAATCATTATTCTAAAAACTGCCATTCTTTTATTAATTAAAACATGTGTGATATTATAATAATTTTAAAAGTTTTTAATTTTAAATATGAATAGTAGTATTTTTAAGTTATGTTTGAGAAGTGAGATGAGATTAAAATTTTGTGAATAATAGTGAAATAATTTGTGAATAGTAGTGAGATAGTTTGAGTTATATAAGATTTTGAAAAATAAGAAAGAAAACGTTGGATAAAAAATATTATAATGTTAAAATATTGTTAGAATATTATTTTTTAATATTATTTTTATTAAAAATTTGAATTGTTTTGATTTTTTATTTAACAGTTTAAAAAAATTATAATAATTAGTTTTAAAATATTTGTATTTAAATAATATTTAAAAAAGAAATAGAATAAGATTAGATAAAATAAAAATTTTGGATGGAAACTTTTTTTTAAATACAAATCCATATAACGCGGGTTAGATAACGTATCCGAGTTAGATATATGCAAATTTGCGAAGGGTTTTTTAAGCATTGAGAAAAGTCACCGAAAGGAATACATATTATAAATTCCCGAAAGTTGGGAAACGGGAAACCTGCACATTAATATCGAAGATCAATGTCTTAAATGAATTGCTTTAAATGGCTGTCAAAAGCAATAACTCTTGCGGCTGATCTGGGTTTTTTTTTTTTTGTCCCTATTACGGGTTTGAAACTTTAGGAATACCTATTAGTATAACAAAATGTTAAATGTCTCGCTGGCGCTCTCATTGGGATCTAACATGTGTTTTATATGTATATTTTTTAAAGTTTTTTTTTTATATAAATTTTTTTAATAATTTTAAATATTTTAAAAAATAAAAAGATTTATAATATAATTAAAAAATACTTTCTTAAAATAAAATAAAAAATCATAAAAAAAATATTTTTTTAAGGAAGTGTTAATAAAAAATCATAAAATCATAAAACAAACACTTCCTTAAACATTTTTTTATTTTATTTCATGATTAAGGAAGTATTTTTTAATAATTTTTTTTATTTAATTTTGGATTAAAAAAATATTTTTTAATAACGTTTTAAATTTATTTTATTTTTTAAAAATATTAAAATATTTATATAAAAAACAACTTAAAAAAATGTTATTAAGAGAGTGTGTAGCCGTCATTTCCGAGCTCAGAGCCAATTAGGCTATGAGAGCACTGGCATTGGACTTATCAGTCCATTGGCCAAAATTTGATGAATCTCAATTAAAAAGCCCGACATTGGATTCATCATTTACACGTTTGTTAAGCGATGAGCTACAGTACTCTCACATTTATCTTCAAATTTGGAGAACTACTATTGCACGTCTATCGTATTATTTTATTCCCAAAAGGATCGGTTTCACACGCAAATCCGTTTCTTTTCTTTCTCTTTCTCTTCCTTCTTTGCTTTCTTCCTCACCCCCAAATCCCGAAAGCCCTACCATTCTGCCTCTCCTCTCCTCTCCCATTATTTCTTCCTCTCCTCTCTCTTCCCGATTCCCAGCACAGATCTTTCTCACCCTTTTTTCCTCTCCATTTCTTCCCTCGGTTTCCTCTCTGTTTTCGCCAAGCTATCCAGAATCTGGGCTGTGAGAGCAAGCATTTCATCTTCGTGAAGTAGGGGTTCAAGTCCGTACGACGTGTTTCAGGCTTCAGAGGATATCCATCACCGAGATAGGCGCACCGTTACCGCTCCCTTTGGGTTATTCGATTCTTCGAGTCTCTGCCTTCGTGTGTTCTTTCTCCCCGTCTTTATATATTAATCATATATGCATGTGTGAGAAATTTGATACTACATTTGTATGCTTATGTAATGAACTTGAAACCCCGTGAATAAATTTTGCACTTCATGACTAGGGTTTTAATCTTTTTGTTGTTTGAGTTGTATGAAACAAAGAATGGTTTTGAGACTGTTTTTGTGGGCTTTCTATTGTTTCTTTACGGGCAAAAATATAGAATAAAATTTCAAGGATGAAACTGGAATTTCACGTAACAATAGAAACATTTTTCACCGACAACATGAGAAATATCAAGAATACTGAATGTTTACTCTTTGTTTTGGATTTATTTGATCGAATCAAATGAAAAGAGCATTGATAAAGTCACTAATATACTTTGATTGTTAAGCATTCTAATAATGACTCCTATTGACTTATTGAACATGCTTGTTGAGATTTAAAATTGCCATAGCACAGAAAGATACATGAAATTCATTTACTTATATGAAAAAAAGAACATGAGGTTCATTTTCAGAAAGTTTCTGAGAACAAGGCATCTTACAGAGAACTATGAATGCTTCAGCAAGCACAATACTCCATAATCATATTTTATCTCTCTCTCTCTCTCAATGCTTTTGTTGAAGCTTTTGCTTCTTATATAAAGTCATCTGATCAAATGTCTAATCTATAAGATACATGCAGATTAAAGATGTTGCTCACATACAAACGATGATCTAGTTCATTGGTTTTTCTGTATGCAAAAGGAAATTGTATTCTGTGAGCACAATTGTATCTTGTAAACGTTAACTTTTTTGTTGGTTGATTGTATTTTGTGACTAAATTTTAGAAGGGGAACTAAACCTCAGAATCTGGGTTGTCACTTGATAGGGTACTGAATTGTGATCTGATTTTGGAATGAGAATTAAGTTGATGTAATCTGAATTGTGAATGTTAAGTTTGAGATGCTTGTGTTATGGCAGCAAGTGAGTGTTAAATATTGTGTAATCCTTGTTGCTTGGGCTGTGATTGTGAGGCAGTGAATGTTAAATAGTGAATGAAATGAAGCTGAGTTGATTATAGTGAATGCATTTGAGTTGATTATAGTAAATGCATATGAGTTCTATGATAATGTTTTATTTCATTTGATTTTTGAGCTTGATCAAACACAATAAGCAAGTTATTTCATCTGCAGTTGCCAATTTGTTGAGTTAGACTTTTGTCCTTGTTATGAGATATTAATTGGTTAGAATCAATGTGGAGTTGAGAATGCATTCTAGGTAAGTATACTGGATGCTTATTCAACAAACTGCTTCCCATGCTTATCTCATTACTTTTTAGTTTGGTATGCTAGTTACTAAGATGTAACTACCATTAATGGGTTATAGTTACAATGATCTAGAACTATTCTTTTGATTGCCCACAGAACTATGGATAATTTTGGAAAACATCAAGGTCCGGAACTATATATATAAATATATATATATATTTTGTTGCCTTTGATTGCAATGCATCACATAGTTACAACAATGTTTTACCAGGCTGCTCTGGTGCGAGAGCAGATGGATTTAATGACATAAAATTATAAGTTGCAAATTATCAACAAAATTCCCCTTTATACGTCAAATTGTTTTAAATTTGTGGTTGGTGACATCAAATGCTTTGCCAAGATCTCAGAAGTCTTACCGGTGTCTTGTCTTATATTTGTCTGGAAACCTTTGTGTTTGAAGGAGATGCGTACATGGAAAATTATAGGTTTAGGAAAAAAATTAATTGAGATACAAAAATTTAAGTATTAAATTAAATTATTACTTAATATATGATTAGTGTAATTGCAAGATATAAAAGAAAAAATTAAGAAAAATATTATTAAAAAATATTATTATATTATTATTTTGATGAATCTAATGGCTAATTCAATATGGGATTATAAATGTGAAAGTTTTACATTTATAAAAAATATATATTTTTCATCAAATTTTAAAGATGAATTTGATGAATGCAATATTAATGCTCTGACACGCTTAAGATGCACACAATTCACTTTTCTTCGGAAATACGTAACCACAATAATTACGCCTAATCCTTCCTTACGGACGTGCATGATATATTTTTAAGAGGTTTGCTATGCATCCACACCTGTTCACGCACACAACACACACTTTTATTTTTTGTTAATTTCTTTGAAATGTCAGATCTTCTCTTTCGACTTCTCTCATCATCTCTCTCATCAAGTTTTCTCTCACTCCTCAAGCTCTCTCTCTCATCAAGTTTTCTCTCTCTCCTCAAGCTCTCTCTCTCATCATTTCTCTCTCTTCGACCTCTCTCACTCCTCAAACTTTCTCTCTCTTCGACCTCTCTCCTTAAGCTTTCTCTCTCATCAGTTCTCTCTCATCAAATCCCTTTCTCTCAAGCTTTTACTCTCATCAAACCGACCTCTGTCTCTCTCCTCAAGTTTTCTCTCTTATCAAACTCTCATTCTCTTCCTCTCAACGTCTCCTTCAAGTGTTCTCTCTCAAGGAAAAAAATCCAACAGTAAAATCGGTTGACACATGGGATGTGTGTTGGCTGATGCATACAGTAGGCTGATGCATAGATTTTTTGTATTTTTAATAAAATCTAAACTCAAAATTTGTCCATTTTTACTCAATTATTGCCACCACACACACACACACATGCAGGTCGACATGCATGGCATGCATCACACCGTGCCAAAAGAGCTCTCTTCGAATTAGAAATATCTCGATTTATTTTATTTTATTTTATTTTATCTAATTATTTTAATTTTTTTAAAATTTAAAAAAATAAAAAAAAATAATTTAATTTTTTAAAATTTTAAAACAATAATAATATTAAAAATTAATATTTATTTTTTATTTCATCTCAACTTTCTATCATCATACCCAAAACCATCCTAAGCAACGATATTGAATGTCAAACATCAGTGCAAGGTAAAATAAAGCTAATACGAGGGAAAATTTATAGTTGCGTTGCATTGGTTTAACCACCACAAAGCCATCCATTAGCTACAGTTTATCGTCATCTTTGAACATGGGACTGTTTCAGTTATCTTATTAAAAAATTATTTTTTAATCTACATTTTTAATTTTATAGTTTTTTATTTAATTTTTTTAAAATCTTATAAAAAATTTAATTTAAATTATTTTATTATTATTTACAAATTTTTCACTGACGAGACATCTCAAAAGATTAAGTTACACAAAAACTTACCAGCTTTACTCCACGTGATATATACACGTGTCAAAACGAATGAAATTATGTTAGTGCCCATCAACGACTGCTAGGCCTCTTTGAATTCGTAATTTCCCAAATCCCATACTTTATTGAATATCAAAACATTTTCGCAATCTTCGTCCGAGATTTCAAAGTCATGTTGCACGAGACCCAATTTGGGACATGGACACCCATTCTCCATGAATTTCTTTAATTTCCTCTGCATCCAAACACGATCGTCTCCCTCTCATTAAATTTAAAGATATCTTCCTCTACAAACAATCTCTGGTGCGTACTGATCATGGGTTCTGCTATTAAATATCATGTTCTTTGAAGTAATATCTTTCACAATGAAGCAGTCCGTGGGAAAGTACAAAATAAATGCAACACTGGGTCCAGAAGCCGCCCGATCTTCCACCATGCACCCCCATAAGATCAACATAAAACATGAGCATTTATGGCCG
The DNA here is from genome assembly GCA_003123785.1 of Pterocarya stenoptera. Lineage (NCBI taxonomy): Eukaryota > Viridiplantae > Streptophyta > Magnoliopsida > Fagales > Juglandaceae > Pterocarya > Pterocarya stenoptera. The sequence continues at coordinate 148,555 of QEOT01005763.1, forward strand.
TCAGATGCAGCTGAGAAATCCCATTACTTCGATTCTGTCTCTCACACCCTTTAATTGAATTAAACATGGGGAGGAACATAATATCTCTGTGGGCTTCAAGTCTATTAAAAGTCGTCAAAGGAGTGGGGGGTCATCGTCTGTGAATGAGGTAGGAGTGAATATGGGAAGGGCTCCGTGTTGTGACAAGGAAGTAGTGAAGAAAGGGGCTTGGAGTCCTGAAGAGGACCAAATCTTGGTACAGTACATCAGCAAGCATGGTCATGGCAGCTGGCGTACCCTCCCCAAGCATGCTGGTATATATTCTACTTTTCATAAGAATGATTTTGATCATCTGTTTTGGCATTGACGTATTGGGTTTGAGGTTACTTTGATAGATTACTGAAAAAGGGGAACATGGGTACGCTCTGGTTAGTGTTCTGGAAGAGCTTTTCTTGCATTTGTGAGTGAAAACTTGCTCTTTCATGAGTGAAGTACTTCCAAGGAGCTCATTAAAGATTATTTTCATATAAGATTTGGTGGGTTTATATGATGCTTTAATGCGACTTGTCAAAACATCTATTTTGAAGCTGTAATTTATGGGTAAATACCTGTTGGAAGACATCTTTAATTTGATGGGTAAAAGGTGCCTCTTTTTTTTCCCCTTTTCTATCCGTGGAGAGAGAGAGAGAGAGAGAGAGATTCTTCGTTTGAAAATCACGACATTTCTTTACTTTATGCTTCTCTGTGTTTGCAAGGAACCTACCGACAATTTTTGTAAATCTTAATTGCCAGAATTTTAAGCAATGAACTATGTCTCTGACTAGGTCTCCTTCGATGTGGAAAGAGTTGTCGGCTTAGGTGGATTAACTATCTTCGTCCTGACATTAAACGCGGCCCGTTTACTTCTGAGGAAGAGGATACTGTAATTCAGCTTCATGGCATGCTCGGCAACAGGTACTAATATACAGTGGTCCCTCCTCTGTGTGTGTGTGTTTATCTTACTCTCGCTTAGGGATTTTGGTGCATATTCGCAGAACATTGTCAAGTGCTCCTCAATCTGCTAGGCTATGAAACTTTTTGCACTATTTAAGTCTCAAACATGAGTGATCTTCCTTTCTATTGAATCTTCGTCATGTCACCTTGATGCATAAATCACATCGTAGATTGCTAGCTTTAAATTCTAGCATATAAGTCGACTTATATAAAAGTTGAAATTAAATAAAATATTATTATGATATTATCTTTTAATATTATTATTATTTTAAAATTTAAAAAAATTAAATTATTTATTATATTTTGTATAAAAATTTTAAAAAATTACAATGATGAGATGAACGTTTGTTCTCAGCTTTTTCAATGAAATGAAACGGAGCCTTAATAATGACTCGGCTTGAGCTTAATATGTGATGTGTAAAGCAATTTTGTAAATTTTTTCCCTTCTGCGAGGAAAATAAATATGAATAAATCCAATTTCAGGCCCATAAATCCTGGTCAGTATTTTTTTTTATAAGTAAAAATTAAAAAAATTAAAAAAAAAAAAATCCGTAGATTCCACTACCATGATCTGGATTCTGGACCTTGTGGTTCTTTCACTGCAGGTGGGCTGCCATAGCATCACAACTTCCTGGAAGAACAGACAACGAGATTAAGAACTATTGGAACACTCATTTAAAGAAGCGTCTCCTTTGCTTGGTCCGTGGCCCATGGGTGCCCAAGTTCTCCAAACTTGAGCCGAGCAATGCCAAATCCGAATCTCCTTCAACTCGCCACATGGTACAGTGGGAGAGTGCCAGAGTGGAGGCTGAGGCTCGCTTGTCAATGGAATCGTTGCTGCACAACCTCTCATCCATGGGTCAGACCGACTGTGATCACTTCCTCCGTCTTTGGAATACTGAAGTCGGAGAATCATTTCGGGTTATCAAAGAAAAAGATGGTGCAGCCTGTCAAAGCCCTGTCCCTCAAACATCTTCATCGACAAAATGTTGTTCGGATTCTGATGTCATAATACAAGTGAAAAACACCAGGACCATTGGCACCACTACTAACATGACTTCAGAACAAGAACATGGCTATCGACCAATGGTGGACGACGCAATGGCCAACTCGGATTCTCTCACCTCTTACGATCTCATGGATTCTTCTGATTCAGCATTAGACCTGCTGCTAGATTTCCCAGATGGTGAAGACATGTTTCAAGGATAGACATTTTGCTCCAAACTAGATTGTCAGTACAAAATGCCTCTTTCCGGTGTTGCATTACATGGTTAGAGCAGTTTAATGAGGCTAACATGCGAAGAGAAGTTTAGTTATTAGCTAATTTAGCTTAATTGATAGTTTGGCACCTTTTACGTTTCACTTTTTGTATATCTTCTTCTTAGTCTAATCGGTTTCCTTGATTTTCATATCAAATGCTCTTTATGTTCTGAAAAGATGCAGAAAACAAATTAAAACTTGAAAATATGAAACACTAAGGTGCGGTTTGGATGGTGGATTGAGATGAAAATTAAAAGTTGAATAAAATATTATTAAAATATAATTTTTTTAATATTATTATTATTTTGAGATTTAAAAAAATTAAATTATTTATTATATTTTATGTGAAAATTTAAAAAAATTATAATAATAAGATAAGATGAGATAAAATACTTCTTATATCCAAATCGGGCTTAAGGTCTCCTTTGTTTTTACAGTTGAGATGAGTTAAGATAAAAATTAAAAATTGAATAAAATATTATTAGAATATATTTTTTAAATATTATTTTTGTTTTAAAATTTAAAAAATTAAATTTTTTATTTTATTTTATGAGAAAATTTTAAAATTTTATTATAATTAGATGAGAAGAAATAAGTTGAGAAGTTTTGTGAAAGACTACGAGTACTTAGTTCTGTGCAATGTACGAAAACATGCTATATCTATTAAAAGTATACTTCTGACTTTTTGTTTTTAGTAATAGTCTCACTCATAATAAGTGAATGATGAGTATGAATTTGTCGGTAAAGCGTGTTTGACACAGGCAACATTTGTAGAATTATATTTGTCATGATAGCAGTAATAAGGGCTTTGTATGATCTGTCAGAACACATGGTACAACGAGTGATCCAATCGCAACTTCAACAAATACTACTCTGTCAACAAGCAGGGAACAGGACACACCCAGAAAAGAATCATAAGATGTCGAGGCTAAACTTTTGAAGTTTGGTCCAATTTGCATCTTCTATCTTCTCTATGAACAGATGCCCTTGTGTAAAAAGGTACCGATTCCATTTTTTTTTTCAATTTTTAATAAAATATCAAGATCCTTTCAAGTTCTTATATGAACTTGAAGACATTAAGTAGAATGAAAAATAAATACATAAAGCAAGCTTTACAACATTTGTTGTATGTATTTCTCTCCCACTAAAGGCCAGAAGTTAGGGATGAACTAATATTAAACCATGGTTTCAAACAACTTCATGCCTCCATGCTAATGCTATAATATACATGTTTTTTTTACAAATTAATAAGGCAACACATCTATCACTGCGACACACAAACCTATTGGCCAATTTCCAACAACATAACCAAACATGAAACATCACATATAAATTAACAAATTAACTCCAAACGAATAATAACTACAAATAATTCAAACATATTTCGACCAGACCTGAGATTTTTTTAGCTTGAGAACCAACCAAGGAGCTTCTTTGGACCTGTTCCAGTGGCGCGGTATTTTGCAGCCGTTTCCTCTGCCTTGAGAAGATCTTCCCCACGTTTAGCTTCGGTTACTGCCCTCTTTTCTTCTGCTTCCTTGTGTATCAGAGCTAATTTGTTTTTCATTTTCTCCACATATTCAGCCTTCTTCGTCTCCAATTTTTCCTGCTCACATAGAAGTTGAGCGTTATAAAGCAGTTGACCATGAAGCCAATTCTTATTGTTTTGGACCTATAGTTTGATGCAGTTCAATTGGCATAAATAAAAAAAAAGGGATCTTTGATGTAATGAATAGTGACCCTTTACCTCAATCCTTCTCAACTCAGCCTCTATAGATGCTTTCTTGCTGTTTTCCCACGCCCCAATGGCAGATAGCTTCTTATGAGCCCTTATCAATAATTTCAACTCGGTTTCAGTTTGCCAAATACACATTGAATTCTATCAGAAAGGAAAATTTTACTATAATATAGCCTGATTTTTTAGCATATAAGTGACAGAACATGATAATGAATTAGCAAAAATAAAAATAAAACCAAAAAAAAATCAATACAGCTCTAAAGCAGCCACAGCTATTGTGCACTTGCTAAAGCATATCAGGTCTTTTGGTTAAGTTAGACTTCAATATCATGCAAACATTGATAATGAAGCTTTCAGAGCTAATAAATTGTATATCTGTCTATAGGTAACAAATATTAGTTGGGTGACGAATTTTCTGAAAAGATATTTTCAAGCAGAGGCACATTATGCAAACTTTTTTTGAGCTAGACCAATAATAGGGTAAGATGAATGCATTCAGAGAAAAACTCCAAGCGGTGAGCTTATCAATTCAGTCAGTTCACAAACAAGTACGATAAGCTTCAGTGTAATGATACACATCAATTCTTGTCTTTATCAGCCTAAACAGACTTGATTAGTTTGATTAAATTAACTTTCAAGTTGCACTCTAATCCATTTCTATTGCAAATATATTTTGGAAAGTATTTCTCAAGACCAATAGTACAGGTTTTGGTCAAAGCATGCCTCTCATTTTCTTTGGTTAGTTCTCTCAGCAACAACTAGGCAACAAATACGGACAGGAAATCTCCATAAATGCTTGAAAGAACATGTACTCAAGAAAGCTCTTACTTGTTCTCTACTTTTGATTTTTCACTATCTTCCCATGCCCTGATCAGTGATAGCCTTTTCTCTGTTGCAACTCTTGCAAGCACAGCATCTGAAGTAATTTTGAATTTACTTACTTCTATCAATGATAGGCTGTAGAACGCAGGTGAAAGGTCAAGGAAATAAATGTTAAAGATCTGATATTACCTCGGTTGGTAGAACCCTCAGTACTTTTCTCTGCAGCATACTCCGGAGCTTCTGCCAAGATTACTTTGTTTTAGAAAAATAGCCAACTTAAAGAAAATATTGCTAAAGTAAGAGTTTGATTCCCATGCTGATAATAGAGAAACTGACGATAAGAGCGATGTAATCTATCTGTGAAAAGACAAGGTGAATAGCAAATACCATGGGTCAATTTACATAAAACCATGTACTGTTCATTAAAACATAATTGAAATTGTTATATTTATCTCCTCTCATGAGTTTTAAATATTCTAGGTGCTTGATGCTAAGAACTTTTGTGAGTTTTATAGGACATTGATTATAAAGTTTGTACAAAGACACCATATGAATAGCTTAAGCTTTTGAAGCTGATTAACTAGTAGTTGGGATTCAAAAAATCAAACATGGCTTAATTTCTCACCTTGAAATTTCCTAAATCTTCAAAAAAATAATCGCATGTTTATTAAGAAAGATATCCTAAATAATTAGAAAAACTATTCTTTTAAAGCTAAAGGAAATTTTCAACCAAGACTACAAGGGATGCATCAACTTTATTTTGAATGAAAAGAAACGAAATAAAAAGATGAGCCAGTTAATTTTGCTTTTCTGTGCTTTCCCCTTCTATGTCTTTTACTTTTCTCGTCAACCAAACACGTTAAGTTGAAGCTAAAAGCAGTTGAGAAAAAGTTGCAGAGATATCCCTCTCAAGAAAAGATCAAAATTCAAAGAGCCGTGAACGTAAACATAAAAAAATACACAAACAAACAAACGGAAGTCGAAGTTTAAGCTAATTAAAATTAAGTTGATTTATCATTTATTGGAAAACGAAAAAAGAACAGAGAGAAAAGGAGAGAGGGAGAGAGATGACATTACTTTCAACCACGGCAAGAGATTTGGAGTCATGGGGCTTCTCTTCAGGAGGAGCTTCAGGAGGTGGAATTACGGATTTCTCCTCCGTAACATCCTTGGGAGGTTCTTCGACGTGTTCTGGTGCCGGGGGAGGGTTCTCGGGTACCTCGGGCTCCACCTTTATGGGTTCCTGGTCGGCCATGTCTAAACTTAAGTGATAAGAAAGCCTGGATGGATGGAGAAGGAAAGAAAGTGGTTGTTGGGAAATGGAATCGGGATATTATAGTTGGGGAAGGGTTGGAAGTTGAGACGGAGGTAACTGTTGCTGGACTTAGCTGGATGTTGGGCACCTACACATGGCCTCTTCTTGAGTGAGAGACAGAGACAGAGACAGCGACGGTGACTTGGGATTCCTCTGTTTCTTCTTATTTACATGTCCGTTATGCCCAATAGAAAAATCTTAAGTACTTGTCCGTTGTAAAGTACAAAACCCGTTTAAAATCTTCGAAAGTTCGCTTTCTTTCTTTTTTTCAAAGGCTTAATTGTAAAGCTAGTCCCTGAAATTTAGGCTATTTGTAAATCATTCGATGTTAAGTTTTTGTAAATAGGACGAAAAAATCATCCAATCTTATTATTATAATTTTTTAAATTTTTATATAAAATATAATAAATAATTCAAATTTTTTAAATTTTAAAATAATATTAATATTAAAAAATAATATTCTAACAATATTTTATTTAACTTATCTAAAACCATATCATTTCACTATCCAAACAAGCTCTTAGAGCATTGGCAATGATCATTGGCTAGCCATTGTTAAATCTAAATTTTGACTAGAATTTGAGATTTTGAAAGGTTAATCCATATTTAACTAGTCATCCTAAAGTCAAAATAGTAATATAATATTATATATTTTAATAATATTTAAAAATAATAATATTTTGTAAATATACTTGTATTTAATATTTAATATTTTGTATTAATATTAAAAGAGAGAAAGGTAATTGGATGGAAAAATCATAAAATATTGATTTGGTTCTTCTACTATGACTCTCCAAATATGACTAGGGGCCCTAAATTACTGTAACTCAAAATTTCACAAATATCCCTTTGGCAGGAGTTTTAACTCAAAAAATACTAAAATTTAGACTTAGACTTGGCAATGGTGGCAAGATCTTACTCATTGTGTATGCAAATCTTTATAACTAAGAGTTTGGACATTTGTAGTATTTCAGAATTATATGAATAGTAGTGAAATGATATGTGAATAGTAGTGAAAGTTAAGATATTTTATTGAGTTTTAGAAAATAAGAAAGAAAAAATTAAATACAAATATTATAAAATTAGAAAACTATTGGAATATAGTTTTTATTTTTAAGTTTGAAAAGTTGTATTGATTTTTGTATTTTATTTTAAAATTTGTAAAAGTTGTAATGGTGAGGTAATGATTAAATGAAAAATTTAAAACTGAAAAATATTTTATATTTGAATGATGTTTGTAAAGGAAATAATGTACATTAGAAATTTTATCTCATCTCATTACTCTAAGGTAAGCTTGACCTTGTATACAATTTCAGTCTAACAGGCTAATCATGAGATCTTTACTATTCAATTTGAAGTATGAAATTATTTTTCGGTATAAATGTTGGGAGTGCAGGAGTCTGCCACCATTTTTGTGTCCATGCAAGACCAAAGGAGGCAAGCTATAGGCAACGCAAGCAATGGAGAATGCAAGTCTCAAACATTATGATCATCAAAGCGGGATGAGAGCAATAACAAAAGTGAGCTGTCTATGAGGCGAACGATAGATCGATATTTTGAAAAATAGGAGAACCACTTAACAGATGAGATCGTGTTTGACAAAATATCCGAAGATACCTATGTTTGACAGAGATGTCTTCGATCCACATTGTGTTCATAATCCTAGTATAAATAGTGAAAGAGAAATATTTTAACTGCAAAAAATTTTATAAAAATAAATTTACAAACTGACATGGATTAATGTAGTACGTTATATTATAAAGTTAATTTTATTATAAAATAGATTTAATATATCATACGAAATCATGTCAATTGTAGATTATGAGATTTCTAATTTGTGACTATAGCACTTCTCATAATACGTCTCCTCTATATTATTCAGGGCTTCTAACTTATAATATATCAGAGCTAATCTCCACTTAATTTTTTATCATACTTTTCTTGCAACGAACAAGGAACAGTGGCCTTGGCAATAAATTAAAAATATACCAACAACTAACATATAAGTTTATAAAATATTTGTTTGTTTGTGATCAGTTATTTCTTAATATGTAAAAATAATTATTTTTTATCAAAACAAATCTATTCTCGTTATAAATAATCATTCTCGTCTCAAATAACTAATAATCATAAACGTTCATTTTTCTTGTAATTGTCATTAATTCTAAACAGATAAGAAAAAAACACACGATTAAAGTGTTTTAATGCAAGATAATAGCATTAGTTCTATCTAATGCATCATGTATTTTTTTTTTTTCCCCGAAGAATTACGAGTGATTGTTTTTTATTATAAATTATTTTGTTAGTTACAAGCTGGTTTAAGGCCGTCGATTCCTTAGATATATCATGACAAGGATATATATATATATATATTTATATATGGTCTTGCAATATTAGGAAGGAGACAAAACGGAGTTTTAGGAAGGAGACAAATTTGCTAGATAGGTTATCGAAAACGACGACGCTAGAGGGAAAGAGAAGATTCCCTATTTGTTTTCATAACAAGGAAAAACTATATTAAAATAAAATATCGTCTGAATGTTCTGTGTACGTACACCGGAGTGAAACGTCGTCGGCACATTGGGCTAGCTGTCACCCGCCCAGACATTAATTACATTAATGTCGTAATTACATTGGGCTACAAATCAGACATTAATAATAATAATAATACAAGGTCGTAATTACATGGCATCTATTTAAGATCTAACAAATGGTCCGCAAATACTTATATTATACTATATAAATTGCTGTTGAAGACTCAAGAGCGTCCTCGATCTTCGTATTGAGGCACTATTAATAGTACGTATGGAATAAGATTATTGCCATTTCATTTGAAATAAACAATACTTATATTATAATATAGAATATCATCGTGTGATATTTTGTAATTAAGTTATTTCACGTGTAACTTTAATTATATTCGATGAACGGCCTTTATTATTAATTAATTAATTATAATTATTGGAATGGGCGCTCATGATGTGGCGTCACCTTATTGGCCCGTGGCTTTCATTTAATATTGGAGTATATAAGTCCAAGGCAAGCTGGGTCCTGCTAGTGATCGAGTAGACAGTTTGACAATCCCAATTTAAATATCGAATCAATAAATCTTCTTTTTTTTTCTTTTTTTTTTTTTCAAAATTTCAAGTTTTTTTTATAAAAGAAAGATCAGTTAGGAAAGTGATCATGTTGCAAAATTTTGGAAGATTTAAAAAAAAAAAAATCATTTTCATTCAATTAAATCAATTTGATCATGAGTTGCCAACTGGCAGATCATTATGAACATCATTTTCTGGGCAACTAATAAAGTCCCACGTCACGTAGTGGTCAGTACAAGAAATAAATGGCAAAACATTAGTATTGCTCATGTGAATAAATGATGATCACAAGCTACAAATCCAGTTGACAGGATTCATTTTAATTTTGATTTTCCAAATCTGACATTTATAGTAACAAATATTATATATATTTATATGGCCGATCGAGACATTAAATATTATAAAAAAATTATTTATTTATGATCAGTTATTTTTAATAAAAATATTTATTTCTTGTCAAAACAAGTCTGTTTTGTCACAAATATTTATTTTTCTTGTAATTAATCAAAGTTGAAAAATCTTGTTACAATACTAAGCAATTTACTACAAAAACGAGATAAATAAATATATAAAATGAATTCTACAATATATATTTATTATTCATTTTCTATACAATAATAAATAATATATTCTAACAATCCCCACCATGAATTGGATTGACGGATCGATGTATGCATGCGTACAGCTTGTATTGTTGGCCCGCCAGCCACTAATTTACAACCACATAATATTGCTATATATATATATATATATATATAACCTAATCTTTTAGAAGTAGTCATGTATTTACTAGTTAGGCATATATAAGGAGGAGGCTGGGGTTGGTCCCATGCATATAACAACTTTGATGTGATATGCCCCATAGATGCATCCTGTCACCCTAAAAACAATTTGATGATAATTAAGCTGCAACTACTCATGTCACGTTGTTAGAAAGGGAATGAAAAGCTGAATGCACAGAATTGATCATTTATCATTGAAAAAGGCCTTCATCAGTGAATTACAAAGAATATCATGTACACGTGTGGATATTACATGTATGTAGCGCTTTGCATCAATTTTCCTGACATGTGGTGCTGCGCTATGAATATTTTGTACTGCCACTGTGAGTGGTATGTTGCCATCCATTTCCTCACTGCTGCCATGCATTCCTTCATTGCTGTATTGTTGTTGCTTACTATCATCATCCCTATTTTCCTTGTAATCCTTTCCATCATGTGCATTCCGTGAGACTCAGTCTCAATATGGGCATAGATATTAAGAATTCTCATTTTGGACAACAGAAATTGGAAAGTAGCAGGCAAAAGGGATGAAGGTTTAGAAGGTGGTTCAGATTGTGAAGGAGTAGTAGAAGAGGGTGAATCTTGTATAAGGGAAGAATGTAGAATAGGAGAAGTAAAGAGGCGGTCTGGTGGTGCAGAAGGTAAAACCTGATTTTGTGGAAAGGAAGAATGAGTATTATCTAAAGAGGAGTGGGAAGAGGGAGTAGAGGTGGAAGATTGGAAGAGAAAAACAAATTTATGAAAAATAGCATTCCCAGAGATGAAGGTAGAATGAGTCTCAATGTCATAGAGTTTGTAACCTTTGACATTAGCAGGATATCCCAGAAAAATACAAGGTCTAGCTCAAGGTTCAGACTTAGTTATGTTGTGTTTGGAGGTCTAGCATAGCATAGGTAGCTAAATACTCGAATGTGAGTATAAGAAGGTGGTGATGAGAAGAGCATTTCATATGGAGATTTATTGGAAAGGAGGGGTGTATAAATTTTGTTAATAATGTATGTTGTAGTTAAAATGACATCTCCCCAAAATTGGGTAGGTAATGCAACTTAAAAAAGAAGGGCTCGGACAACATTCAA
>QEOT01005763.1:159813-182384 GCA_003123785.1 Pterocarya stenoptera
TTGGTATAGATTGGACATTTGGCCCTTTTAAAGTCCACAAGGCCCAAAGCCATGTTTAAGTTTATTTCACCATTCAAAACTAAAAGTCTAATACATCATATCATTGGTTTCCTTAAACCCAAATCATACCCTAAGTACTCAAATTAAGTTTTGAAAATTGGCTAAGGCCATTAACCATCAGACTTGAGGTTAGTGAACTTTAAGCAATGCTTTGAAACTTAATTTTGTTTAATCTTTTCTTAAACCTTTTAATTCAGATTTTCTGGAATTAATGCTTCATTACCTCATAATTAGACCTCACTAATACCCTAGATAAACATTCCCACATGTTATTAAGAAAAATGACATATCAAGCCCAAACCTTCAATCAATTGGTTTTGTGCATTGCCCATTATAATGCTTGGACTATTTTGTCCTTGGACTCAACATTTTTGTGGTTTATCCTCAAAGGTAATGTGGTCCTTAAACACCTCATGAGACCCTCCCAAATCCAGTTTAAGCTTTGGACGAATTTAGTTGTACAAACCAACTCAAAGAATCAAACCGGGTGCACCTTGGTCTAGTTTGTGTAGGAACCAATTGGGTTGATTTTGAACCAACCTACTGCCATGGTTTGCACCATCACCCCACGCCACCTCCTTCACCACCTAATTCCCAAGAAGTCTCATGATCATCATGAGGATTTTGACTTAGTATTGCTACCCAAAAACATCGATTTTGACTTAGTTTTGCTACCCAAAACCATCCAAAACCGAATTGAATTTCAGCAACCTCTATCCGCCAGTTTTCAAGGGTGGTTTGAGGGATTTTCTGCCACCCAAATAATGTCCCACGACCTAGAAATCTCTACAAGACCCTTGCAACTATTGTGGAGAGAGAATCATGGTAGTTTCAGGCCATTATTCTCCCTGCACAAGGTGACATAAGCCCATGGAAGCAATCTGGAAAATTTCCAGATTTATGCATCTTCCACTTCACCCAATCACCTTGCACCAAGGCCAAGGTCTCCACCCCTTTTGAACCATATAAATACCTCCCTCACATTCTCATATCCTCCACACCTCAGCTCCAAGCTTCCTCTTGAACCTTGAGAGCACTTTTCCCTTTTAGAGATCAAAAGAGTAAAACCAAGTGAGTTATTGAGTGTTCTTGTGTAAGGCTGTTTTGAGTGCTTAGAAGGTCCCGAAATTTGTAATTTTTTTTACTTTTGATCTTAGTTAGCATGTCACATTTTGTTTCCAAGTGTTAGTACAAAATTTGGTTGAGTTTTGAGAATTTTATCATACTTAGTTCAAAACTGGGTCAATTAAGAGATGGTATGAATGATTAAATGATTTTAAGTAGGAATTTAGCTATGACATGTCTTAAGCATGGTTTGATATGATTTATTATTGTCCTGACATGATTATGGAAGGTTTAAATTGTGGTTAGAAGCATGTCATGATAGGTTTTAAATTTATCTTGTTTTGATCATCAAGAATGTATCGGTTTTGAACATATTGGTGATTAATGATTTTTTAGCCATAATTAAGTATTGAGATGAACTTGATTATCCAAAAATTAGCCTTCATTATGTCATTAAAGATCTTAGTGATAATTTTTTATTAAAGAAAATCTCATATGCATGCATTCCTAGGGATGAATAGTTGAAAACACACTTAGGCATCAACTAGGATGCACACCATGGGTTGGGACCTTCCTTTACAATTACATCGCAAAGTGTCTAAATGCCTCATGAGTTCTCAAGCCCACAGACATTCCAGCTGATGATTTTCATTTTCTCCAGCGGGGCTGGACAACAGCCACCATCGATCTATCATTGTTTTTGTTGGTCAGAATTTCTTAGGCTTCGCCTTGCTTTTCTGAAGCACTTCTCTTCGCATGTCGACCCTCTTCCTCGTCATCTCCATTTACTCCTATTTATTTATTTATTTATTGCTGCTTTTGTCTATGAAAGAGATCCCTGTATCAGTCTTTGGTGCGAGGAAGGCCATATGTTTCCATGTTCTACTTGTAAAACCATCAGGCCTTAATTTTGTTTGTAGGCCCTTTTCGGAGACATATGTCTGTTGCTGGTGGAAGGAAATTTTATCTGAGTCATGAAGCGTCTGCGTTTCGATTGTTACTTGGAGAAGAGTTTGGTCCACTTCCCATCCCTTTATTATTTCGTCTTCCACCAACCTTAAATTGCACCTTCAACTTCCTCAGATTGTTCCAACTTGGGACCACTTTTGACAACAAATTCCTCTATAACTTCCATAATATCCGCATCTGTGTTTTTTTGGAATTCAACCTCCTTTTTTCAATGGCTCATCATCTACACATGGAATGTCCCTCGCCACCTCTACTTTTCTATTTCCATAAAGCTCTAAATTCTTTTGTTTTTTATCAATTATTCCTTTTGCCGTGCAAACGTCTACTACCTTTCCAAGATTGCTTCTTTCCCCCACAACAGGAAGTCCCGTCTTTTCCTTCATCCCATGGGGACCATGTTCCCCACTTATAAGATATGTTGACTCATTTTTCTTTGATTGCACCAGATTAACAAGAACCTGGGCCCCATCTACTTCTGCCATCGCCACTCTTGCAGAACCAAACTCATCAACTAAAGGGCCTCGTCGTTGCCTATCATTGCCGCTATCCCGCGAACGCTCATCACTAGTTGCCTTCATCCCAGCATCATTTAATTCTGGGTTAGTTACCGTTGTTTTTACTTCAATTGTTGGTTCTGTTGACACCACCGGATCTCCATTGTTGTCCACCATCATAGCTTCCCCTGAGCTTGGATTATCCACCGAAGGACCTCAACATACCAACCTCTGAGTGTCCTTGTTTTCCCACACACGACCCTCCTAGAATTGAGCTCCATAATTGATTGCCCTCAGCCAAGTACCATACGGGAGATCTTCTTCATCATCTACCTGTGTAATTGTCTTTCGCAAAAAACAATCCTTATCGCCATGCCCCAAACAACCACACCAGAAGTAGAAATTAGGTAGTCTCTCATAGGAATATCTAACCCAAAATGAGGATCCATCCCCCATAGAAAATTTGTCCCTCATAACAGAGGCTTTCTCACATCAATGGACACTCGAACGCGCATAAAATCTCCCCATGCCAACTCCCCCTGCTCCAAGTCCACTTCCTCAAGCCGCCTAATTTTCCTTCCTATCAAGGCCCCTACATACACATTTCTAGCTCTCAAAGGTAGATCATGTATGCGTATCCAAAATGCAGCTTCATAAATTGTAATTTGTTGGACCTGTCTACTGCCATCTACTTCCTGCAACATCACAAGGTGCGTATCGAATGCCCAAGGGCCCTCACGCTGCACTCTTTCCTTATCTTGCAAATCATCAAACTCAACCAGGCTCAATGTAGCATTAAGATCACGAAATTGAAGCCCATGCACTGGGCGCCATGCACGCTTCATTGTCAACTTGAGAAACTCTCGGTTGTAATGTTTTCTAGTCAGCAGGGTCATAAATAAACCCTTTCCGCCACACAGTGAACTCTGTTCCAATCTACTAGATTCCACGATCACCTCCATCTCCTCTTGGTCAATCAATTATAGCCGTTGCCATACCCATTCCAAATTTTCAGCCATCTAGTCTATCATCCCATAATAAACCGTAATCCTAATCAAAAAGAAAAACTGCACTTTGACAGTGGTAGAACCTCTACTCAGACCGAGCGTCTCATAGAGGAAAAACTTGCACTCTAATCCATATATTAATTGCCAACAATTGTAGCTCTATGAGGGAGATTTTTTGTGAATAAGATATTAAGTACAGTATTTTAATTTATAACAGCAAAAATATTTTTCACAAGAAATAAAAGCATGCATTCGACAAGATTTTGCTACCCATCATCATATTAATTTCTTGTTGGGCTAGCCCACAATTAAAGACTTCAAGGCTCGGCTAGTCGCTATTATCCTGCGGACTTCAAATATTTACCTAATTCCAGTTAGAAACAAACCGCTTCTTTCAAACTGTATTTTGAGGATGGTTGTTTTTTCACAATAATTCTTTAAACGGTAGATATTGCTTGAAACAAACATAAATGAGAAATGTTTAAGTTATAAAGAGATTTTATAAAAGTAGATTCATATGTTAAATTGAAATATTATTATTTTATTATAAAGTAAATTTAATATATTATATAAAATTACATTAATTTTTTAATTTATTTTTATAATATATCTTTATAGCTGCAAGTCACTTTTTAGTTTAAATTGCTTATAAAAGGAAATGACCAAGATAAAAGTAAAGATAATTAATAGTTGTTGATTAAAGAATCCCCTATTTATTTATAGCTACTTGTAGTACATACTGGGTTCGGTTAGTTGTATGCTGGAGTACTGAAATTCGTAAAGTCAAAACTAAACCCTGCACTGCCCTTGGTTCGTGATCCTATTTAATACTTCTTTATCTCGAATACAGTAAGTAGTCTAATTATTAGTAATTTAATATTATTTGTTTTTGCACTATTTTATTAGTTAAGTAAGTAGCATTTATTTTCCTTTACTTTGAGCATACTTTTCTTCTCCCCCGGAGAGGGGGTATTTAGGTTGTTGGCTAGGGAAAAAGGCAACTCCCTTACCTTCAAAAGGCAGTAGCTCTCAGACAAAATAATAATGAAATAGGTCGTACTTTGCCTTCCAATAAAGCTCACACCGAGCAGGGAAAAGCACCCAACTAATGCTTATGATGACCAAGATATGGTACCAAAGCATGCAAAAGCACCTAATTAAGAATACCAACGTTCATGACCAATATATTTTACCAAAGTCATGTTATTAATCCGGGTGGGGGTCCAATATTGCACACCGCGAGAAAAGGGAAGACAAGCTAAATACATGATTCTAACAAGAAGGTTGTGGTATAAAGTACTCCTTTTGCGAATTCAATTGGAAGTTAAGAAAGGGTAGGAGTTGAGTAGATCCGAGCTCAAAGAAAGATGTGCTTCATTTCCAAACACAGATCAAGACTGAAAGGGTGGCGTGTACAACATATAGCTGGCAAGTGGCAAGCCCACTGGCCACCAGACGAAATTTCAGAGAGGAAATGCTGATATATAGCGGCCAGTCATTTTGAGTCTGACACGATAAATTGTTTTTCTTTTTCGCTTAACAGCTGTATATCCAACATTCAACAGGATGAATATTGCCCCCAAGAACTCACAGAGAGAGAGAGAGAGAGAGAGCACATGTCCCCACGTGTTCCCACTCATTTTAAGTGGTGGTTAAATAATAAATGCAGCAAGCTTTACAGCCTGCTCAGTGAAAAGAGAAAAGTAACCTTTATATATCGTGCTCTGTAGGGAGAGGATATGATATATATGTCCTTTTTAATTATGGGGCATATGTGTTTTGTTGGGCCACCGCTGTCTCATTGATTATTCAAGGGCACATATCAAGCACTAGTGCACTACGGTTTTGGTCCAGTTTTTCCAGTATTGTACAAGCAGGCTCTCTTCAAGGACGGTGAAGAGAGAGGAGAGCAAACACAGAGAAGGCAAAAGCGAAAAGAGATTAAAAAAAAAAATAAAAGAAGAAGAAGAAGAAAAGAAATAGGTGTCTCAGTCAATTAAAGAAAAATTAAAATGAAGTATTTTTACTATATTGAAATGTGGATGTTTAATTTAATTAGAATATTCCAAAAAAAAAAAAAAAAAACGACTTCATGCATATTATATGTCTGTTCTTTCAACTTTAAACGTAGAATTTAGAATAATTAATTATTCACGATCTTCATGTGATCGGAATACATAAATGGAAGTAGCAGCAAACCAAAGCCATAAAGGCCGCATTGAAACCCAAACCTATAAAAAAATGGCTCCCAATAAGTGAGGATGACGCGCTACAGTAGACAGTACTGATGTACAGGGTCATCTATGTCATTTAAACCATAAAGCCTCGTGCTTTATGGGCATGTCTGACTCCCCTTACGAATACCATGTATGGTTTGATTAAAATATTAACGAGAAGCTTCCTCTACTATGTACTGTAACGTTGCCGTCATTTCTTTATCTAAAGCATCTTCAACTTCTCACTTGCAGACCCTTTACCAGAATCTTTTGTGTTTTAAGCTTGGAAATTACAAGGTTTTAACTGTACCACACATCCTTTGTTTGCTTTCAGAACATTCTTGAATTGAGCAGTAGTAGAGGACCAAACTATCTTTCCTGAAATCTAAGTGAGGTGAGTGAGTAAGATTTGATATATATATATATATATAGATATATAAGACAGAAAAACATGTTCAAGTCATGGAGCAAGAAGAAAACGGTCAAAGCTGTATTCAAAATGGAGTTTCAGGCAACTCAGGTATGAATTTTGGGAAGCGAAAGAAAAGAGTGTTTCTTCCTGTTACTGTTTTCTAGATGGGCTTTGTTTTAGTTGGGTGTGATTGGTTTGACTTGATCTGTGAAATATACATGGAAATGCATATATAGTGGATAGTGTGATGGAGCAATTTACCTGATTTTTGCATCTCCATTTTTTCAGGTGCCAAAGCTGAAAAAATCTACATTGATGATATCTTTGGTGCCGGAGGATGTTGGAAAGCCAACGGTGAGACTAGAGAAAGCTGCAGTTCAGGATGGAACCTGTTATTGGGAGAATCCTATATATGAGAAAGTGAAATTCATCAAGGATCCCAAAACAGGGAATCTCAACGAGAAGATCTATCATTTCATTGTTTCAACTGTATGGCATTGTCGCCGCTTCTCAGTTTTGATTCTACTTTCAGAGTGGGTTTTCATGGCAACTTGATGTGTTCTTGCAGGGATCATCGAAATCTGGTTATCTCGGAGAAGCTTCAATTGATTTTACAGATTTTGCCGCAGAAGCCAAGCCATCCGCTGTTTCTCTGCCCCTCAAGTTTGCCAACTCTGGCGCCGTCCTACATGTAACTTACAAACATACAAAAAACACAGTAAAAAATTATTAGAACTGCATCTTCATTGGATTCTAGTTTCTTCTGTGATTCCTGATATTTGAAATAATTATTGCGGCAGGTGACAATTCAGAAGATGGAGGAAGCTACTGATCAAAAGTAAGTGCAAGCAAATTAAATAGATAAATAAATGACTAAATTTAGTATATTCACCATAGCTTGTGTTTTTCTTCTCTTCTTTTGTTCTCTGTTAAAAAAGTCAAACTACATGATTAAGATTTTGAACACAGAGATGGTGAAGAATATAAAGAAGACGTGAAGAACCAACCGGACAATTGCAGTACGGATGAAAACTTGTACAATGTTGCTAAAGTAAGGTCTCGGGTCATATACCTGTTAGTATTTTCCTATTTGAAGATTCAGAAGCAGAACAACAATTTCAATAAGCTTAAATGGCACAATATCAAAATAGTAGAAATTTATGGCATCGTTTGAAGAGTCATTATAGAATTATTTGTTGATTGCTGTACAGGATAGGCACCGGAATGGAACCATGTCTCAAATATCTGAACAAAATGGCATCTCCAGGGCATCTACTGGTTCTAGTGCTACATTAGCATCGTGCTGGGATACCAGCTCTATACAAAGTACTCAACAAGATCCTGGATTGAGAAGTAATAGCATCCATCACGAACCTACGAGCTTGCGCACGCATATCAGACGGAACTCCATGCCTCAGAAGGGAATTCTTGATTCCATAATCACAAAAAATCGTGTGCATCGGAGGTCAAACACAGATTGCTCAATGGATTCAGCTTCATACGGAAGTTTAGTTGACTCAATAAACAGCCCCGAGGACAACCTTCCAGGAGAAAAGTTGCAAGAGGCATCGGATGATTCCATCAAAAAACTCAAAAATGAAATTGCTGCTCTGATGAGGCAAGCAGAAGTATCGGAAATGGAACTGGAGTCGCTTCGGAGACAAATTGTGAAAGAGAGGAAACAAGGAGACACCCTATCGAGAAATGTTTTTAGCCTCAAAGAGGAGAAAGATGCACTCAAAATAGAATGTGAACAACTCAAGTCACAACATAAACGTATTAACGAGGCAGAAGCTCCAAAAACATTGCAGTCTGAGATTACAGGTGCAAGAGTTCAATTAGAAGCAATGAAGCAAGAGCTTAATTATGAAAAGAATATAAATAAGGATCTTCAGTTACAGCTGCAGAAGACACAAGACTCAAACACGGACTTAATTCATGCAGTGAGAGATCTTGAAGAAATGCTGGAGAGAAAAAATAGGGAAATAACTGATCTTTCCACCTCCAAAATGAATGGGGATAAAAATTCAACACAGGAAGAATTGGCTAAAGAGCATGATAATTCGGAGGAAGTAGATTTGTTGAAGCAGAATATTAGAGACCTGAATGGGGAAATAGAATTCTACAAGAAACACAAGGAAGAGCTAGATATGCATATGAAACAGCTAGTCTTGGACTATGAGCTTTTGAAGCAGGAAAACCATGATATCTCATTGAAGTTGGAGAAGAACCAGGAACAAGAACAAATGACACAAAATGAATATTTAGCGGCTATGGAAACAATAAAAGGACTTGAATCTCAGATAGAGAGATTAGAAGGAAAATTCAAGAAGCAGACTGAGGAATTCTCAGAATCTTTGGTCTCCATAAATGAACTTGAAATCCAGGTTCAGAATTTAGAAACAGAACTGGAGAAGCAGGCACAGGAATTTGAAGAAAATCTCAATGCCATGACATTTGCCAAAACTGAGCAGGAACAGAGAGCCATCCGAGCAGAGGAGGGCTTGAGGAAGACCAGGTGGAACAATGCTGCTACTGCTGAGCGTCTCCAGGAGGAGTTTAGAAGGCTTTCAGTGGAAATGGCATCTAAGTTTGATGAGCATGAGAAGCAGGCCACAAAAGCACTTACAGAAGCTAAAGAATTGCGGCTGCAGAAAATAAATTTGGAAGAACTGCTAGAAAAAGCCAATGAAGAGCTTGGACTAATCAAACATCAGAATGAAGTAAAACAGCAACAGCTTTTGAACCAAATACATTTAGATGAAAATAAGATACAGAAGATGTCATTGGAACTAGACCAAAAGTCCATGCAACTCGAATATGCACAAAAGCATGATAGGGAAGACCATGAGGCTTTCTTGATGGATATCCAAATGCTTAGAGCAGAGGTAGAAAGGCTCACAAAAGAAAAGTATAACTTCTCTGAGCAAGTGGATAGGGAACAAATTAAGACATCTGTTGGTGAAAAGGAGATGCTCATGCAAACATGGAACAAAGAAAGGGGTGATTTGGAGAAAAAATTAGGTTCAGCAAAGAAGGAAATAGAAAAAATACATGAAGAGCTTATTGCTATGAGGTCCTTAAAAGATGAGAAGGAAGCGATGAGTAATGATCTGCAATCAGAAGTGGAAGACCTTAGAGCCCGGCATAATGAGTTAAAACATGTCTTGGACAAAGAAGAATTGGAGAAGGAAAACTTAAGGAGGCAAATATTTCAAATTAAATATCAGCTACAAAAGGAAGAAGAAATGACTGGTATGGAGAAGAAGCTCATGAACTGCAATGGACAATCTGAAGAAAGAGAAAATGCCCAAGAAAACCCACTGCTTACTAAAATGGGCGCAACCGAAGACAAGTCATTGCAGAAAGAAGATAATGTAGTACCACATGAAAGGTACAAGCATTGGATTGAGTGAGCTTAGGTTCATATATTTTTAATTCAATCTGTTGCACCTTTACAAGTACCCTGTTGTGGATATATTTAGCTTTCAAGCTGTCACATTTTATTTGCATAGGTGCGCTTGTCATAGGAGACAGAGTTGAGTTACTGATTGTTTTCTTATATATAATTTTTTATTTCTCTCTTTATTTTATTTTATTTTTTAACAGGAGAGGAGATATCCACTCTGAGAAAGAGGTGAAGGTCTCCACTTTCGATACTGGGGACAACAACAATTATACCAAATTGTTATCTGAAGTGGCATTGCTGAAGCAAAGGAACAAATATATGGAAAAAGAGCTGAAAGAAATGGAAGAGAGATATTCAGAGATAAGTCTCAAGTTCGCAGAGGTTGAAGGTGAAAGGCAACAACTAGTGATGACTGTACGAAACCTCAAGAATGGAAAGAAGAATTAGCATTCTATAACATGATGGATATAAGAGCCATGGAGCCTCGCATTAGTCAGCAGCAAGATATGGTTAAACAATTGAGCACCAAAACCAGGTAAAGTTTGTGAAGTAACACTTCCGAATACGTCTCTTGCTCATCCAGTTAGGGACAATACAAGATTACTAGAAAATCAACCAATTGTCCTGACATGCTCAGCAGCACATCAAGGATCAGCATTCCTGTAGATCTGGTCAAGAAGAATGTATTTTTTTCAATTATGATCGACACATTTCTTACATGATACAGCCTTTACTTACTCATTTATGATATTCATCTGGATAAAATAGTTGCAGGAGACACTATCTAATCTCTCGAATTTGACACTGTAAAATGTTAATATTGCTCATAATGACAGTGAAACAAATATTGAAATGGTTTATGATTTCTTCTCTTAAAAAATTATAAGATGACCCAAATTACTGAATTAACTGCTGTCAATGAATTCATACTCGTACTAAACCGTTGGGTCTTTGGTACAAATGGCATCTCTATCTGCCATAAATAAGGGTTGGAGGGTGAACCAAGAGTTTCAAAAACAGGTATGTGTCTTGGAATACCAATTCAGATTCACGTCATATAATCACTTATAAATATCGATACTAAGTTTGGTTGAGCAGATTTGGATTTCTCATGGAATCCCAATACTGTGAAACTATAAATGCTTTCTCAATAGAAAGGTTTTCTATGTCCAGTTAATTCTACATTCTGGGGCTTCACTGGCATATGACACTCTAAAATGAAGAATTATACAAAGCTGGGATCTCATTCCATTCTATGAAAACACAGCATGAAAAAGATCTCTTAAGGTTTGTAGCCTTGTCAAAAGTAAAAATACCGACCATGTTCACTACTATTTTGAAGAGCTTCTCAAAAATTAACATCGGCTTCATGTTAGATTTATGGTTATTGACAATAAATAGACTATCAGAGTAAAAGGAAAAGGAAAAAAAGAGAAGTGAATTGCACCTATCCATCATTTGTATAAATACAAATTAGAGAACCCTTAAAGATAGGAGGATATTGCTACTAATCCCATACCGAGCAGCATTGATTACTTCAACTTAAAGTATAGGGGGAACATTGCAACTGGCCTCATAGTTTTTTTTAATAAGCAACTGGCCTTATAGTTTAGGGTAGGAACATGGAATTTACCAAATATAATGTGTAGTAACGGAACTACTGGCACAAATTTTGGAAACTATCATCTAGATAAAATTGTCAACTTTTGTCCTTTATTTCTGCCAGTTTGAGGTAATTTGAGATCCGAAACTAGTTTGACATTTCAGTTGTCCGGATCAGTTTGATATTTTATTATATCATATAAGTTATAATCAAACTTCCTCACATTATAAGTCACTGATTAAAAAAACCTCTCTCACATTATAAGTCAACTATCCTCAGGGCGTCCAGACCTCCTTATTCGTACTGGTTTCTATCTTTCACGCCTCTTTTCTTGATCTTTCCATGTNTAATGTGAGAGAGGTTTTTTTAATCAGTGACTTATAATGTGAGGAAGTTTGATTATAACTTATATGATATAATAAAATATCAAACTGATCCGGACAACTGAAATGTCAAACTAGTTTCGGATCTCAAATTACCTCAAACTGGCAGAAATAAAGGACAAAAGTTGACAATTTTATCTAGATGATAGTTTCCAAAATTTGTGCCAGTAGTTCCGTTACTACACATTATATTTGGTAAATTCCATGTTCCTACCCTAAACTATAAGGCCAGTTGCTTATTAAAAAAAACCTCTCTCACATTATAAGTCAACTATCCTCAGGGCGTCCAGACCTCCTTATTCGTACTGGTTTCTATCTTTCACGCCTCTTTTCTTGATCTTTCCATGTTTTCCAGTGCGCTAGTTCTTGCATGATTTTAAATCATCGAAATCTTTGTATACCTCCTGCGGCTAGCGCCACGTTTTAGGGAAATATATTCAATCAGAATCTAGTAATCAGTTTGAGAAGGAGTTGACTTCTACTAAGTGCCGCATAGAAAGACAGCTTTTATGCAAAATCGTTGAAGAATGCACATTTGAGCGTAAACCAGAATGCATCAGTGAAGTTAGTTCAATACTATTGGCCATATATTCTATTGTAGCATAGTTAGGCTATCAGGTGTGATGTTGGAGCTTACCATTAAGAGGCAAACTATAGATGTGCTTCAGACTGTGATGTAACATACTACTAATAACACGGCCAGCGTATGAGATGTGATGTTGAAGCTTACTATTGAGACGCCCCTTATTTATATGCTTCGAAACATGTTGCAATGTCTCTGTCTAAAACAGATGCACTCTAGCTGGCTGCAAACAACCAAGTCAAACGTGAGTTATCATACTTCAAATTATTAGACTGAGAAAAGGTGCCACTGTTATTGTGCCGGATTTCAGAACCAACCTGAAGTTTTCTCGTCACGATCTTAAATTAATTGATGTTGCTGAAAAGCTTCCTCGCCATCTTATAGTTGATTCCGAAACTTTTTACTCAGACCATGAGTTCCATCGCTCCAGACCAGCTTACTTTGGCTTCCACTTCCATTCATTGCAAAAGATAGCGTCTGAAGTTGGTTGAGTCTTAATATATTTTAAGATAAATAAAACTGCTGTGAAGTTACATAGAACACAAAGGCAACTGTCTATGAAATGAAAAGGAAGTGTAGACAAACCTTTCGTGCTCTCTTGTCAGAAGGGGTCATCGTGGGAAAAACAGATGATGAAGCTTTTTTATTTTTGGATGAGTTTGATGACTGTACAGATTTCTTCTGCCTCTTTTGTTCAGGTCTAGGCATGCTGCTTCCTTGGTACTTGAAAAATTCAAGAATAGAAGGACTTTTTCTCTTAGAAACTTTTGATATATTCCCTGAATACCCTAAGCAAGGAGAAGATGTGTCACATGGAAGGGACTGCTGACGCAATCTGCTTTTTTCCCTGATTCTGTTAAGAAATTCTATTGTCCAGGGTGAATTCTGTTGCGGATGAGTTGAACTGAGGGCATTTGAGAGCGGTGTTGCCCCATAAGATGATATCTTGTTCTCTTGGAATGCTAACCCCATTGAATTTGCTGCAGTTCTCTCTGTTGAGCCCTCTTCTAAGAGCACTTGGTAATCATTGGCTACTTCTTGGAAATCTTGCCTCTGAACTTTCTTAAAACTCCAGATATCTGAATTTGAGTTAATCTCAGCAGCCACTGAGCAAGGTGGGTGGCTGCTTTTACCAAATGACAATTTTCTAGCAGTTTTAGACTTTCTTGTCAAGTAATTATCCATCTCAGGCACAGAAAGTGAGAATTTCATGGAACTACCAATAGAGGAAAAATCCTGACCGGATACGGGACTATCAGTAAGGTCAATAACTTCACCTATAATGTCCCCACTCTGATTCTCAGATTTCCTCATGCCATGCCAATCCACATTGTTCATCATAGCTGTATCTGATACCTGATTATGACCGGGCATTATATCACTAAAAGAGAAATAGGGCTTTTTTATTTCATTTGACATCTGCGGACTCTTAGAGAACTGAGAATCCCACGGTTCGGGTAAACTGGAGGGATTTGTCAACATATCCATATCCAATCCCTGTTTTTGACCAAAAAGCCCATTCGGAAGTGTACTAGGTTTTCTGAACTCATCAAATATCTTAGGATCTTTTGACATCCACATATTATTTGGCTTGGACAATGGAGAAGGATCCAAGGCGTCATCAGGGAATTTGTATAATGTCTCGAAATTCACTAATGCATCCATATGTAAGTCAATTTTGTGAGGGCTACCGCTGTATTTTCGTCTTCTTCCAGAACCAATATTAAAATGACACTTTTCTGAGTCAGGTCCAGAAGATACTGAGGAGCAGTCTGTCATTATTGATTTAGAATCCTCCCGCTCACCGTACTTGCACAAAGCACTAAACAATGTGACACTCTCTTCAGAAACATTATATTTTTGGATTGCACGGGTCCTGTATTCAGGTGACCATTCAAGAAATTCAATGAGAGCGCCTCCTGAAGACAATATAGCATGAGCCATCAAAGGATTAATGGAAGGAAATTTCGTGAGAAATGACTCTGCAAGAGTTTCTGACTCCGGCATTTTAGGATATAGGCCCTTAGTCAACTTAGCGGCATAACTGATGCAGCTCAATATAATTTCATCAGTCATCTCAGATGAATAGGAGCAAAAGATCTGTAAATCAATTCCCAGGCTCGCTGCTGCAGCATAGAGTCCATCTGATGATTCCATTATGGTGGAAAGGAAGTTGATTTCTCCCTCGAAGACCTGAAAAAAAAAAAAAAAAACACTTTTTTTAGTAAGTAATAATGGAATGCATATGAATGAGGTCAGATTTACCATTCTTATTCAAAGTATTCCAAAATCCTCAAAGAAAAAAAGTCTAAAAGAAGACACATGTATGTTTTTTAGTATTATTTTGCCTCTCGAGGCAAGGGCTTAAAAGAGTTAATATGAGTAGGGTACTGCTCAAGCTTTGCTCATCATCTTAGGAGCATTGAGTGAACAATCAAGTAAAGCCAAATAATAGGTTGCTCCAGATCAGTTTGTATTTTCTAGAATCTGAACAAAAGGCTCCTCAAATAGCCTTCACCAAGATCATGTCAACTGAAGCTCAAGGTGCTCAGTTTTGTATTACAGCCCTACTGGCGAATGCATTATTTTTTCTCTTGTTTTTTCCATGGAACCGTTTGAAAAATGAAAGATCAGATATACCTAGCGCCCTAAAGGTAAGCCATATAGATACAGAAATTACCAGAAAGCAGCCACTGAAAGTAAAACTCAGCAATGTTAAAACATTTGATGCAACATTTTCAATGCACAAAGGTAAGCAAGAAGAAGCCTCATCAAATGCAGCTGCTTTCTTTCCAATGTTTCTGCAATCATACCACACTAGGCAAATAGCAGAACTGATTATAACATCCACAGGCAAATCTGAATCTCGTTCCACAACTTGTGCTCCTTCTTTCTCCATTGCAAGAATTCTTTGGTAGGTACTTCTTCTAGATACTATCATTTGCTCATCAAAATTTTGAGTGTTCACAATAATGATTCTTTCAGGGGAAGGTACCATGATTTGTGAAACATTATCTGATTCCATAGCAAATGGCACTGTGGAAACTGGCAGAGGCATACAGCAAGCTTCTGCTTCATCTGCAGCTCCCAAGGGTCCCATAGTGAACTTGCGTTCGATGGGCAAAAAGTTTATCAGTTTCTCTAGCTTTTGGATGTTCATATTCTCGCTCTCCTCCTAGGATACAAAAAGTGTTAGCATAGTTGCCTAGAGATTTAAATAAGCCCACAAACTGATAAGTCAACAAAATGAACCGAGAACTGGCATTACCCTTAGAATGAGACGATTAATTGCAATAAAAAGATAGAACATCAATTTAGCAGATTGGTATCATGAATTGTAACCAATTATTGAAAGTAGTCTCAAATTTGATGTTATCTAATGCTCATGCGACAAACCATATTGTTGTTTGTTTTTTTAAGCTTGAAAATAATATCAGATCAAACTGTGATGCCACTGATTTTTTCCAAGTCAATTTGTCTAGTTAAAGGGAGAAAATGACTAACGCTTGTTGGCAATAAGAAAGTATCAGTATTATGTTCCAATTTACCACCAGCACATTTTCTAGCTTTTATTGATCTCGTTAGATTATAGGTTGCAAGTATTTTATTCTCTGTGGCAACTTCATGCCATGTTTTGAATAGGATTAAATTTTACTTTACAGAATGGAATTGTCAACCTAAAAAATGGGAACTTGGTCAAATGGTTAATCTACACACAAGCGCACATCATAAAAGGAGAAATATTTGGACAAGCCATATGCTTGTCTCCCTTCAACACTGTTGTGGTAGGACCAACATTGAGCGATGGCCTTTTCTCTAATATCTACTTATTTTCCAGATAACTTGCACCACATCAAGGTACAGATAACTTGCTACCGCATCAAGGTAAAGCCTGAACAGACTAAAGCACTACGTCAATTAATGGATCTAACCCCATGTCTACGTGATGAAAATTTTAATTATTAAATTTTTTTATCTCTTCCACAATGTTATTGCAAGGTAACATCCATACCAGACAGTTCCAGTGTCATATTCAATTTCCATTTCATTCTACTCATGATGAATATCAAATTGAATAGCACATATCAAACTTTAACTTAAAACAAAAAAAAAAATATATATCGGGGATTTTGTCAAAATTGGTAGATGCTACAAAGTTAATTAGATAGAGCCTCCATCACCTAGGAAGTGATAACTTTCAAATTCAGGATATTGAAGTTAGAAAGCTTTTGGTTGAAAGAAATCAGGTACACTTGTATTTTATAGATGTGCAAGTCAAAGCCGACATATTCTTAACATGTAACAATCTATATTTATCTTCTAATATTTCACTTTACTCAAAAACTGTGCAACATAAATATGAACAAATATGAATAAGAACTAATTTATGCCCACTGACATGTGACTGGTGATTAGCAAAGACATACATGTAATTTGATGAATAGAAATAGGAATAGACAAATAAGAAATATGTTTTTACGTAGAAAAAATCTATTCATCATCCTAACTCCCATCATCCTCTCATCATCTCATGATGCGGCATTAGATGATAGGTTCACAAGTGAAATATAATAAATAATCTTTAATCATCTAATGACACATCATAGGATGATGAGAGGATGATGGAAGTTGGGATGATTAGTAGCATTACTCTTTCATGTATGTGGGGAAGATTTACCATTGTCATGTAAGGCAGAGTTAACATTGTCACTTCTGTGATCCGGGGCATATCAACACCGTCACATAGTGTAGTGGAAGCACTAGATTTATCCAGTTCCACTTTCAAGAAGTGAAGTCGAGGAAACCCTACCAACTTTGGGGAAAGATAGTTTATTCTAGATGAGCCATACGAACCACCATATTCCAAGATGATGCCGAATTTGTTGAAGGGAAACGATGCAGAAACACACCTTGAGGAAAGATAAGCAATTATTATTTAAAGCTTCTGGACTCCTTAACAATAAGTACAGTTTGCAACAGGAATTTCAGGTATATGGAGGAGTTCTCCACAAAACATGATCAATCTATACAGATTAAAAAATTAAAAAAAAATAAATAAAGAAAAAAAGAATAGAAAAAAAGAAAGAAAGAAGATATTCTAGAAACACAAATTTCTGAACTATCATAAAAACAGATAATTATGAAAACAACATACAGGAATGGCTTGATTCCAAGTCCAATACCAGTATATATTTTAATTCAGAGGGAAAATGAGAGAAATTCCTCATGATATGGAAATAAACCATAACAAGGATAAATTAGACGTGAGTTCAACATAGCAAGGATTTGTCTCTCATTTAACACTGACCCTTAAGCACAAGGATTAGAAAGGCATTGATCAGAGACTTTTTTCATGCAGGAAGCATTTTACAAGCTAAACATGATTAAAAACCTTTTTCACAGGAAAGACGAAAGAAGCTAGATATATCAGAAACTTCGAGTAATATAAAGACTACCATGATACTGTTCAGAACAGAAAAGAATCATTTACTGCCATAACTAGAGGCAAATGCAGAGCTCTACAATCTACCAATGGTGGTCATTTCTTACTATATCTTTCAAGACAACCACAATATCAAAGCCACATTTCCCACAAATGGGATTCTGTGGATAATAGATAACCACATTATGAGACTAGAACTTACTCATGGGATACCAATAGGCAATCTGCAACCAGCAAGGCATCCATTCTAGTATTGATGAAGTCTTCATCATTTTTAAGTAGATCTGATTGATTTGCATGTGCATAATAATTTTCAAACTCACTAAATGATAATCCCACTGACATCAACAAACTCCTCAATGACCACCAGAAAATTTCTTCAGCCACAATCAGCACTTTCAAATTACCCTGGGTAGTGCTTGAATGCAAAATCTCCTGGATAAATGTCAGGGACGGATGTGAGCTAGTTATTTCTCTCTCAACCATCCTGCCTGCATCTTCAATCAAGGGCCATAGGTTGCCTAGTCTCGATCTCAAGAATTCCAAACTTTGACATAACTTGTCTACATATTGATAAGCTGGATGGATTCCATAGAAACACAAGTACCAAGCCATCTGTTTAAGTGCACATAAGGTAAAAAACACCTTAATATTTTCATCTCTGTGAGAGGTGGTTCCTTGTGCATTTATTTTCTTAATGCAGTCCATCAATTTTTGTTTTGGAAGGCTGAGCAATTTAAAATTTTCTTCGGCTAGAAATGGGATATAGGTCTTTATCATCTCTCTTTCATTCTGCAAGATGGCTAGATAGCTCTTTCCAAAGTTGTCTACGATGGACACAATAATATCAGACAGCTTAACTCTATATGACACAACATCACAATGATGCAATTGTACTCCAGTGGATGCACATGCTGCGCTTGAGTTACTGGATGGAACCTCAGAAAATGTAGCATCAGCAACTACTGCCTTAATAGCAGAGTCACTATATTCCCCAGCACTAGCTTTCCGAGGATTCAAGAAAAAATCAAGATCATTGAATTGTGACATAGACTTGAATAACAAAAAAGCTCTCTCAGCATCTTTTTCGGCTAATTGTTCACCATTTCCAGGATTCAGACATTCATCATCCAGCAATTTTTTTGAAACACCTCCCACATCATGAGGAGTTGACAAAGATATGTCATGATGAAGCAAGTTTAATGATTCCTTCTTTTCTTCCATCTTTGGCCTATTCTTAACATTATCTGAGAAAACAATTTCAAATACCAACTTCCCATCATCAAAAGTCCCCAAATCAAAATCAAAGGTAGGTGAATCTACATCCTCCAACATACTTTGATAGGAAGAATAAATTCTAGAGTTGCATTTATCTTCCCCCAAAAGATGCCAATCCAAGTAAATCTCATCAGATGCAGATCGAGGCAGTTGTTCTAAGCCAACTAGTATATCCTCAATAATGGAGCACAGTGATCTTGTCTTTTCATCATCAGAGAAAAGAGGTACAGGCAATGATTTGAATGTGTTATCAACCAAAGCTAGCTCATAACTAACAATCAATTCATTGAAATTTTTAAAGTTCATGTCTTCTGTGAACAACCAGTCACACGTTTCTGGTTCATATGCCGTCTGTCTGTTAAAGACAGCCCCGAAAAGTTGAGATGAGTCCACATCAAGAAACTGAAGTTCCTGAAAAATTACAGGACTCACTGCCAATAAACAGTCAAGTTGTGATTTCCCTTTACATGAGGGGTTTCCTTGAATCTGTGAATGTTCCACCATGCTTATGAAGTCCATTTCAGGGAGATTTTCCATGGATGCCAACTCATGATCAGGGCAATCCTTTGATAGACAATGAGCTGGAAGAAACTGCGATATATCATATGCCCTAGACCCAAAAAGTTCCTCAACATTGTTAACCATGTTATCCTTCTGAAGCCAACTTAGGTGTTCGGCATTTTCAAGAAGTGAAAGAAGTTCTTCCTCCATAGACAAGCATGTCAAAGTTCCAAAACTTGTCTCATCAACTTCTAGAGAAGGAAAAAGGCTTTGATGAAAGCATATTTGATCCTGAACAGAACCATCATCGTCCAAGACATAAGCCTTTTGCTCCATGGTGTATTTTGACGGAACATCTTCAACTGAATAAATCAGTCCTTGAACTTCACAAGGGTCCTGCATTCTTAACTCTTGCCTAACCATTTCCTGCAAGAAATACCAAGCTTTGAAACAGATCAAGCCGTGATTTATGCTTCTGTGAATCCTAAACAAATGCAAAACAACAAGAACGCATAAATGATGCTTGGATACTGTTAGATTCCATGCAAAAAGTCTTCTTATAAAATATGCTAATGTTGTGAGGCAGCAATAATGGACAAGTTAACAGAAAAATGAACTATAACAAAGTAACTATGGAGATACTTTCAAAGGAAATTTTATTGAGCACCCACCAACTACTACCCTTTTATCAATTGCACTCCAAACCACCAAAACTAATAACTTGGTACCCAAAACTACTGCTTTCCTTCAATTTTCATCTCATTGTCCATCTGACAGATTAATTGTGATGGAACCCTAGATTAGAGTGAATTATCTAAAATATTTCATTGTAAATTTAAAATAACTTAAATACCCTCATTTAAAATAAACAATATATAATATAAAAAATGTTGGCCACCCACGAGGTGTCTCTACCACACCTTGAGTGACCCAAATTGGGCCGCTCAAGATCTGGCCAGTCGCAAGGTGGCCCTGGCCAACCACTCATTAATGGGTTGATTTGATGGAGTCGCAAATTGAAAGAAATTGTAGTTTACAGTACCAAATTGTTGGTTTTGCTAATATGGAGTGCAATTTGAAAATTGATGGCAGTTTGAAGGTGCACAATAATTCAATGAATAAATTAGCTCTATTATTCCACTTTCTTTAGACCAACCAATGATCAAGTTTCACCGGATTCCTGTTGCCACAAAGCCTAAACCTACAGGCACATGCACACAGGAACTGTAAGGAAACTGAAAAATGTTAAGCATGAGTACTTAATCCTATTCAAGCCTTAAAACCAGTTTTATCCTTTGTTGCAAATCAATGATTGAAATAAATAGACAGCAAGAATGATCAATCACAAACGATGCTAATACCAGGTATAATGACTCCTAATCTGTAACCTAGAGCCTGCAATGTTCATGCTAAAGGATCTCAGTTAATTCACCCATCAAATATAGGAAGCCAAACTAATAGGTTTTTTTTTACATAAAAGTGGGAATCCAAACTAAAAGTTTATTTCAAGGTAAATAACTTTCATTTGGCTTTATTTTTGGGAAATATAGATAATACCAATACAAGGAGACATACAGGTAAAAGTAGTCAGGAAATAGATATATAGAGAGAAAAGAGAAACAAAAGAGGAGGGCTACTCAATAATGTCTCTTTCAGACAATTTGAAACCAAACAGCAACTACACACGCATGCACACAAACTACACTTTTACTGCAAAAGCAGACCTGAACCGGTTTGCACTGAAAAAAAGAAGGAAAAAGAACAACTTAAATCAACCTATTTGATATGGTAACTTTTAGTACCTTAATCCTATAGCCACTACAGCTTCAAAAAGAAAACAAGTACAGAATTAGAGGCATTATTAATCCGAAGTATTGGAATTTTACTGACAAATTATCCAACATGGTGAATCAGCTACAAATAGTCTGAGGCGAAGCAAATTATAATGGAAAAAAAATTATTACAAAGACTACAAGTTACAGGGTTGTTAACATAAATACCAGACAATTTTCAATTTCTGGAACTCCAGACAGAATTTGTACATCCTCTTTCTCAAAAAAACAGACATTTTCCTGCAATTTACAGGCACAATGAGGATGCCAGGAGCATATCCCAATAAGTTTAAAAAATATGTAGAAACCAAATAATCAATATTCTTGTGGATATTTTATTACCAACAATGCATCCAGCTCTGGTGTTTCAAATTGGATAACATCATATCTGCTTGCATCCTTATCATCAACAGCAATTCCATTAGCCTTCTGCAGTAATGAGCCATACTTAAAGAAAACCCCCTAGCAAGACCAAAAAGGAGTATGACACGAAACCAGCAACAGATTCATTGTCTTACTTTTGCCAATACACTCTCTAGAGTTTCATATCCAAAAGTCACTTCTCTCTCTTCGGAGAAAATACCGTTTTCTTGCTGCAACTCAACACAAACTATATAAACTAAAAAGGAACCCCGATGAGCTTAAAGTAACAGGTATTTCAAAAAGATTTTGATCAAAATTCTACGAATGTATGTTCAGATTTAAAATCTTTTTCTCCCACGGGTTGTAATCAAAGCAAGAACTACCCCCGGGGAGAGAGAGAGCGAGAGAGAGCACTTAAGCTTGAATAGAAGTTTTAAGAATAAAAACGAGTTGAAGAAGAATCATTTCTTTCATCCTTTTGATTTTTAAGAGGGAGAAAAAGAGTGAGAGGAGGAAAAAATCCAACGGACAAAATTAAAATTTGACTCCATCAACTTTGGTGTCGCCGTTTGACATATACCGGAGCGAAATAGCTCCGCGCAACCGGTTCACCTAATCAAAGTCAATGTTTTAGCTTCAATATCGTTTAACACATGAATTTTCATATCCAATAAAGCAAATCTTCACATTCAAAAACGGTTTTTTGAAAAATTTAAATCAAGAAATAGCGGACTGCAACCAAATTAAATTAGATCAGATTTACTGATTCGGCCCTAGAAGACATAATTTAGAGTTTCCAGTCAAGTTCCACAGCAGAATTAAACGATTGAGAAAAATTCCACAATAAACAAAATAAAACTTAAAAAAACACTTCTAGAATCAAATTGAGCTAAACCAAGCTTAAGCTTACTTTTATTTTCAATAACCAAATCCTAACAACTTCACATAAAAAA
>QEOT01005764.1:6984-21537 GCA_003123785.1 Pterocarya stenoptera
GCTGACTTTTCACCAGAGGGTGTTGCCCTAAAAGATTGTTTGCACCTATGAGGTGTTAAACCTTAGACCTTGAAAGAAGTGATACTCCAAGACTAAGGCCTTCACCACTTGGGCCAACCCCTTGGGGTTCTACCATCCCATGTTGCTCACACCAACATGTCTCAATCTAACATACTTGAGTAATGCTAGGTACAAGCCCCAAATAGACAAGACTCGTGCAAACCTTTTGTAAAAAGTGGGTTCCACTAATAAAGAATAATTTTTTATACTTATTTAAGGTAGGGTCCACTTTTTTTATAAAGGCTTGCGCAGGACTTGTCTATTTGGAACTTGTACAAATCATTTTTCTTACTTTTCCATATCCAGTGGTCAAAAAGACATTTTATACAAAATTTCAAATGTCATTTTGATGACCATTTCAGTTCAGGCACTTGTGTGGAAAATTTCAATTCCATGTGTATGGATGTACTGTTTTGGAATTATCTATATTTTTTTATAGATAGCTGAAACCCATAAAACTCATAAAGATAGAGACATTGGTGTTAAAAGCTGTGATTAAAAAGTATTATATTCACGAATTTAAGTTTAAAAAAACACAAAAAAAAAATAATAAAAATAAAATAAAGATTTAAAAAAAAAAAAAAAACTAAGCAACCAAACCAAAAATGAGAAAATGGGGAACAAATTTAAAATTAAAAAAATTTAAGAAATTACAGAAATGCCATCTACATTAAAATTACAGAAATGCCATCCACAATCAGAAAATACAGAAATGCCATCTAGATTCAAAATATTACGATAATGCCACTAAAACATTTTGGACCAGAATGCAAATTCTGCCGGGAATGGCTGAAACAGGCCAAAATTTAGAGTGAAATGAAACATGAGGGTAAAGCATAGTGAGCGAATTCCAGCCATTTTGGCCGGAAATGAAACAAAAAAATTTTTTGATAAGTAATCAAGAAGTTTTATTCATAAAAGGAGGCAAAGCCCTAGTTCCCAGGAAGTATACATGAGAAGTACTTAACTAGGGAAACGAAACAAAATTTAGAACTCTGATTTTACATATTTTTTAATATATATTAATTTTTTCACAACCTTAGTTGCTTGCTTCCATCTCTGCCATCACCACTCCATTTTGAAAACCCTCACCTCTCCCTCTAGTGGTGCCCCTTCCCAGGATCCCACCACTGCCTCTATTGGTCACTCAATCATGTCAAAAGTACAAACCTAACTGTTATGTATGAAGCACCAAGGATTTTTTAACTAATGTTCATAGATAAGGAGTTCACTAAAAATGAGCAGAATATGCATGAGAGCCTCATCAAACGTCAGACAATATAGAATGGGCGCACGTTTGCATCCTCCAATGACTGACTGCCAATGCACCCAAAGCGTGGACACCGCTTGCATGTCCATAACATCAAACTCTAAAGGAGGCTTAACTTTGCTTACATAAGTCGCTAATGGTCCTAAGGTTGTAGGAACAGTATCTGGCCAGGTACTAAATTTTAAGTAAGCGTGTTGTGGGAAACAGGTGAAGTGGGAAAGATGCTCTCAGTCAGGTGGGTGTGCACACATGCAAGCATAGTTGGGGACTATTAGGGGGAGGGAGGCCTGTTTAGGACTCAAGTCAAGACTACACAAAAGTTCTCAAAGTACACAAAAGTTAAGAGGCTGAAAGCAATTTCAATTTCAGGCACAATTTCTCTGATATTGATAGAATATGCATAGAACCATATAGAAATATGAGACAGGAATTAAGAAAGTCTAGACTATGACTAACTAAATGACTTGTAGCCTATCTTCAAAAAGATGGGGCACCAGGCTTGAGTAAACATCACCTAAAGAATAACATGCAGAAAAAATGTAAATGATATTTCCTTCTATCTTCGACTATTCTGGGCAAAATTATTACAGTAAGATGTGTCAAGTTACTCACCTAAGAAAAAGATGTCTCGAGTCAGTAAAAACATGCAGACATCACTAGTGTGGCATGGACATACCAAACGTTCACAGCTAATTAACAAGGAATATAAAAATATATTACTATCATCGATCTTAATGTTTCAACAATATGTATGACCTAGATACACAACCAAGATCTTGGGCTTGTATAAAAAGGATAAAAGAAGTAGCAAACTTACTTGGACCAACAATTAGCAGGAGACATGTATAATGGATGTTTACTTCCAGAGCTTGGAATTCCAAAAATAGTTTCATTTTGTGTAAATTCTTCTCGAGGCTTGAGTGCAAAATGGTTTTCACTTCCTGCCAACGGAGGAAAGAAAGCTTTCTGTAACCAGGGTTCATGATCACTCGAACCAGTAACAGGGCTGTATGGCCCACCATTCTGCCCATTACCAAGAAAAACATTCTGAGGAGAATGAGTGCCAGAAAGGACATGGTCATCATTTGCAAACAGTGAAGCAGTAGTTTTCTGAGATGGATGCACTAAATCTTCCTTGTTTGCTCTATTCCATTCAGGGGGTAAAAGCCAGCTCACAGGCCCACCGACTAAACCTAGGCCATCCTGACCAAGAGGAGAGGTATTCCACATCTGCCATGTTCCTGTCTCATTTGTAGTAGCATCAGTGACAGGTAAATTATCTTGGGCCCTAGGGGTACATGGTAACCAATTAGAAGTATTATGCTTTTCTCGTGACAATGGAGACTCGATTGGAGATGGCTTGTTGACTTCAGATGAAGCAGATACTTTCTTTAAAGCACGAGGCCTTTCCAATCCCATGTCTGTTGCAAATCCAGTGCCCAGGTCCAATTGAAAATTATCAAGCGACTCCGAAACAGGCCCAAGCAAGGATACTGGATCAGGAACATAACATGGGTCTTCAAAAAGCTCTGGCTCTTCATATATAAATTCACGGGATGGTTCTCCAATGCGAGGAAAGATTGATTCAATTGCTGGTGAAAAACCTAAACCACTGCTTGTGGATACATTTGGATAGGCAGGCAGTGTAAATGGTGATGGCAGCCCAAAGTTAATAGGATTAGCATATGATTGTGTCAATGATGTTTGGCTGCTGAACTGTGGGCTTTGAACTTCTGCTTGGAACTTTGTATTTGGTCTGCTTATGACATTTGTATTCGAAGGAGGAGCAGATGAAGATCGAGTAAATAATTGTTGCCATGATTTCTTAGGTGTTGTCCTAGGTTGTTCTGAGAACACCTGCAGGTCAAAAGCTCAACCGTGTAACAGCATTTCTTCCACTGAAGACATTAATAAGATACACTTGGGATTATCAAAGTTTGGCATACCAGCAGGACTCAACCATAGCAATTCGCTGCTTAACACAATAATCCCAATAAACCTAAGCATTTGATGTTAACTGACTACCTTTTCTTTTTCTCTTTATTGGGAGAATAGGGGTTGGGGATAAACAATTAAGTATATGGAAGTCATTACCAATAATCGAGAGGTATCAAATCTAAAAGCAAGCCAAGACTAAAAGTTTACATCCAAATTCAGAAGACCAAGCTTAATTTCAATCCATCGAAAGGAGCAAAACCCGTAGGGGTTACTCAAGTGGTAAGAGCCTAGGTCTTAGTGGTATGCTACCTCTAGTTCCAAGATTCAAATCCTTGAATGCAAATAATTTCTAGGGGGCCACATCCCATCGGCAAAAGCCAATGATATACTTTATCTGTGTGATGGGGGCGCATTATACGGGTCTAGGGTTTAACCGGGTAAAAGACATATTGTGTTTGCACAGTCTTAAAGCTTCCTCATCATCAAACAATAAAAAGGAGCAATCTTAATAGTTATTGAAAACAAACCAGTAATATGCTTACATATACATTTTTTTTTATTGGCACCGGGTGTCCAAGAACAACGTTCCAACTAATCCCAGGGGTGCACAAGCCCTCAGCAAGGAACTTCCCGCAAGTGCAACTTGGGTAATTTAATAGAAGAATCCCCCAGTCTGATGGAGCCTAGAGATTGTTTGCACCTAAAGGGATTTGAACCTTAGACTTGGGGAAAGCATAACCCCAAGTCCAAGGTCTTTATCACTTGAGCCAACCCCTAGGGGTTTATGCCTACATATACATTATACCATAAAAACAAATGCTGACTTTTGAAATAAAAGCTTAGATATACAGAACTAATTATGATGGCTACAGAGCACATGCAATTAGCACGATACAGGAAGACAACTTCAAAAGTGAAGAAA
Organism: Pterocarya stenoptera; assembly: GCA_003123785.1. Lineage (NCBI taxonomy): Eukaryota > Viridiplantae > Streptophyta > Magnoliopsida > Fagales > Juglandaceae > Pterocarya > Pterocarya stenoptera. Next base: position 11,175 of record QEOT01005764.1, read on the forward strand.
ATTACTTATATCCTAGGGGATTTAATAAAATAAAATAAAAAGTAAAGATTTCCAAGGCATCCAGAGAACATGCTAAAACAATGACAGCTTAAAGTAGAATGCAAAGACACTTACAGCACGATTGATGCTCTTGTCATCTCCATTTGCACTTGGTTTTCCAGCTACATGTTCGTGTGGAAATAAATCTCTCTTATTAGCAAAATGATGGACATGATCAACTGAACTGTTAGGCTTGCTTTCCTTTGTAATTGTGGCAGGAATATTAGCAATATTACCACCCTTTCCAAAAAGACTACTGCCACTAAATGCTCTAGAATGGGAAAAAATTGTACCCCTCATACGATCCAGATACCTAGTTCCATAATTTCCCCGGCTAACACTGTTTGCAGATATACTTTTCATCCCATATCCAGTTTCGATACTCTGGCCTCTAGCACCTTCAGTCCCAGATTTCTGATGTTCCCGGCGATCAATCTCATTCTTCTTTTCCAATTCTTGCTTTCGCTCACTTTCCTTACCTGCTCTTTTTTCCAGCTCTTCTGCATCAGAATTGCTCTTACTAGACGCTTTGTCCTTCTCTTTCCTTCTCTCCTGACGCTTCTTTTCAGCTTCCTTCTTACTATCCTTTTCCCTGACAGCTGGTAATGTTTTTTTCTCAGCTTCCATTTTCTCATCCCTCAGTCTCCTACGTTCCTCCACTAGTCTTGCGACCTCCTCCCTCTGCTTTCGCTCTTCCTCCTCCAAATGCTCCTTCTCTAACCTAGCCTGTCTCTTCTCTTCAGCTTTTCTGCGTGCTTTCTCTCCTCTACTTTCATGAAAGCTTGCCCCATTCTCGCCCTTCTTAGCCAACATCGCCCGATGCTCAGCGTCAGTCAAATTATCTTCACTTGAACTAATCCTAAAAATCTTTCTCCAAAGCCACCTAATGCTGAAGAAAAAAGATGTCAACAGCTTGCATGCAAAAATAACAACTCCCGAATAAGACTTCTCGGCCAAACAATGTTCATCTTCACCAAACATACCACTCCCATTCTTCATCCAATAACTAGACTTTGCTGAAACAGACCCACTGACCCAATTGCCATTCTCCAACCAATCCTGACCGCACGTCCATCCATTTTCGGACCAGGCCTTTCCATTAAATATCTTCCCACCTTTTCCAACCAAATCCTTAATAATCCCATTGTTTCCCATACCAGGCGGTACGGGCAAGTCCAGAACCGGCCGCTTTGAAATATGACCACAATATGAACACATAAACCGACCACCACCAGGATTCTGTTCCCTATATGGAGTCAAGCAGTTCCTGCACCGCCTTGTCGCGGTTTTCCGAAGCTTCTGCAATTCTATAGCTTCAAACCTCTTCCTCTCCCTGAGCTGTGCATTCCTGCGAACCCGCCATGCTGATAGCTGTGGCATCAAAATCTCATACCAAAAGAGAGTAACCAAAAGCACAAACACACAGGCCAGCCTTGGCGATGTAATCTCAAACCGAAATGCAGGCGGCAAAAGTTGGGAGAGAGCCCAAAGTCCTATGAGTGGAATAACTAACCAAGGCAGCATCGTAGCAACCCGGCGAGACCACTTCTGAATCACACAGAGTATACACATTATCCTCTACACACGCCTATCTTCCCCGTCTCGAATCGAACCCACAAAGCCCAAAATCAAGGAGAAATATCCAATCTCCGTCACAGCAATGCTTTAAAACAGAAAACCCTAACCCCAATTCCTCACAGAAATCAAATACCAAGAGAGAATAAATTTCCGAGACTTGAAGAACCCTAAAAGCAATAGATAACCATACACAGCATTAGCGTTTCAATAATAGAACGTTAATCGGATGAATAAGCTCGAAAAAGATTAAATCAATTTAGGTTTTATAAAGGAAAATGTGTCAGTCAGAGCTCCGATTGTGGGAGGTTAATCTGAATGAAATGGGTGATCAGGGATTCGGAGACTTACAGAGTGGGAGTCCATTGCGAATATAATGAGAGCCAAGCTTGCAAGAGGCGATTCGGTGCCGGTGATATCCCGGTCTTGTTTTCTTGTGTATCGGGTCGAATCGGTGGCGCGGCTCGTTCGCTCCTTTACCAAAGACGAAACTGTAAGAAGAGGAGACACAGAAGGTGAAAAGATAAGAGATTGAGAAGAAAATAAAACCAAATATAATATTAGCAATGGTTGAACCGGAGGGCTTGGACCGGGCCTGTTGATTATATATGTTAGACTGACTGACCAACTGGTTAATTAAATTAAAAGGGTTTATGGAATTCTGATATTGCTATAAATGGAATTTGGGATTCACTCTTCCCACATCTAAATCAATAATTAATAATTATCTCCTTACGCATGAAGTTAATTCAATATCGAGACATGCTTATTTATTTATAAAAATGATAATACCAAATTCATTTACGAATTCGAATTTATGTTACTTGATATACTAATTTTGCATACTATTGAAGTAGCATTCTAATTAGCTTCGTCTCCCTACATTTCCTAAATCCGTCACAATCTTCGCCCGAGCTGTATGCGGCAAAAATCATCTCACCTACGATTCAGAGGTGGAGCCCAACTCCGACAGTATTGGTAGTATAGCTTTGGCCGACTAATACGAAGAAGGTGCAATTCACTCGTCAATTATCTTGGCTTTCAAATGGAAGGAGTTTGAAAGTTTGAAAAATGCTTTGACCATAAAGATATAGTTCAAAAAATTAAACTTGTAAGTTAATGTTATTTTGATGTATTACGTTAGATTATAAAATTATTTTTATTATAAACTAGATCTAATATAACATATAAAGTTATATCAGTTTGTGGGTTTTTTTTTTTTTATAAAATCCCTTTAATTATGATTGTAGAAATTTTCTTTTATTTAAAAAAAAATGACGTACTACATCAAATCACATTGATTAATAATTTTTTTTATAATAATTCTCTTTCTAGACTACATATGTACCGGCCAGTTAAATCCAATACCTATTGATTATGCAAAAACATTAGTTTTTCTATCATTTAAGATCAACTTGAAAGTTTAAGACTACGTTTGAATGTTGAAATAATTTCAAATGATTGATAAATAATAATAATAATAATAATAATAAGTAAATAATGAGACCACTTTCCGAAAACCAACCCTAAAAAATGATTTTTCAATATCTGATTGTTGGCGCAGGTAGATTAAAAGAAACCATAAACACTAAAAAAAGAGATGCAATTTAATTAACAATATAATTATCGTGAAAGCCCAAGTGCATGTACCAATTAATATTACGTGCATTTTTTTGACAATTAGAAGTTCAAGTTGGAGTTAGGAAAGATTAAAGTGGATTGAGTGATAGAATTATGAGATTTAATTATTTAGATTATATTCTTAACATTATCTCTCACATGTGTGTAGAGTCAAATTTAAGATCCCTGCTTTAATACTATGTGAAATTATCATTTGTTCAAAAAAAATTTCGAAACAAGTTGTGGTATGCAAAATAATGACCAATAAGAACAATACGTGTTTTTCATTCAAGTCTTTGAATGCATAATCATGTTATTGGTCATTTTATATAATAATGTAAATTGACTAACTATAGCTAATGCAAACGTGCAATCCACTAATTCTTTGGAATTGAAGAAGCCTTTAAAGAATAACTAACATCTACTAAAACGGTCATAATATTGATCAATTTGTTGGAATTCATGAATATGACTTTTTTTTTAATCTCATTGATTAAGAAGTCACGAGAATTACTAATGTTTCTTAAACATTGGCATGAATACATGATGAGAATCGGGATTACGAGAAAATTTGAGTATACGTTTGCTAGTTACAAGAAAAATGAACATTTGTGACGGATGAATAATTAGGTAAATCTAAGTCAATGGCTCGGCTTAATGCAATGAGAATTTAATTTATAATTATATGTAGATTAATTTAATGAAGGAAGAATAATTAGGTAAATTTGAGTCAATTACTTGCCCCTCATTTAGGGACCATTATGATAATTTGTCTTCTGGCCGGTGGCTTGGTTTTATCTTATCTAAGAGATAATATTCTAATCGCATAATGTCTTGGTGGCGATTAAGTCTATGCTTGCTGCGGGATAAGGTTAGACAAAGCGGCGCCTGAGAGTCTAATCTAAAGATTAGAAAGATAAGACCAAAGGAATCTAAGGGTGGCCATGTACATTATTAAAGGTCGTTGGGGTTGTGAATCCATACAATCAATCCAAAACGTTCAAACTAAAGTGCAGAACAGTAAAAACTATATAGAGAAGGAGTTGGATTGTCCAACGGAGTGATTACAAATTCTGTATTCTCTTGGCTAATAGATTGCAAAAAGTCTATAGAAATGGCTTTTTGCAAGAAAATAAAAGTCATTGCAAAAAGTCTAATTTTCGTTGCAAAAGGGTATTTGCAACGATGAGATCATGTCGTTGTCTTATTTTCGCAAACGCTGCATTGGTAAAGTCTACTCCAACGATTCTTTTTTTCGTTATAAATAGTCACGTTTAATCACGAGATTTTATTGTTGCAAATAAATTTATCGTCGTCCTTTTGTTGCAAATATGTTTATCTGCAACAAGATGTATATATATTAGCAAGGAGATACCTTTCGTTGCAGATAACTATTTGAGACAAAAAAAGAAAAAATTTATTTGCAGCGAATGTATGATGCTGAAAATAGTCTTACATAAGAGAAAAAAAAATACAATATCACACATTAGGGGCCATAAGTTTCCATAACAATTTCCCACTAAACTTTAACTCTTTTTCTCTAGTAATTATACTTATAAGAACATAAATCTGAAGGTAACTAAATCATGAGTTGAAAATCTTGCATGAAAATCTTTACTCTCATATATTTATATACATTCATATCAAACATCTCAATACAATTCAATTAGGGAGCATAGTCCATAATCAAGCATAATCATGCAATAAAACTCACTTGAAGTTTATACACATGACAATTAGCTTGATGCTTTTGCACTTACGATTTATGTTTGCTTCCGCAACGCATTGGTTTAAGGCTGAGATTGTTGTTTCATTGGTGTCTAAGGCTGTTCATGGAAGGGCTTCAACATGGAACTAAAGAAAGAGAGCAAAATCAAGAAGTTTACAGAATTTTCTGCTGTCATGGCTGCTGTTGCAAAAATTATGATGCACAATAACTTGTGGTGGCTATTTGAGGCATAGGATCCTTGCTATAATGATTTGAGGTTGCTAAAAATGGTATTGCTCTGGAGGGGCTTAAGCATAAGTGTTGAGGAAGAGATAAAAAGGTTGAATTTAGAGGTGTCGAAGCTTGCTGTTTTGAGCTTAAAGGGATCATAAGTTGCTAACTTGATGGCTTGTATAAAACAGAGAATGAAAAGGGAACAAAGTGGTGTAAACATGGGCTGAGTAGGTAATTAAGTTGGGGCTGTTTTTGGTTGTTGGTTAACAACAATGAAGTGGTGGTGAGTTTGTCTTCCAATATTGATCTTATGGCTTGTCCTTCCATATAGAAGCAGTGTATTGTGAATTGCAAAAAATGATTCGCCTTATATATATATAAATATATATATCCAGCCATTAGGCTCATCTCTTTGAAAAGTAGGAAAACCAAGTCTTACCGATCTAGTGTAAGGTTCCCCTCCTCGCTCAACAGGTTCGTTTTGGTGCAGATGAGTGTTCGAGGAAGACTCGCCATGAAAGGTGTTGTGGTCATGTTTCTGCAACTTTAAGTTAAGGTGGCCAACTACTGCATGAAAATCAGATTGATGTTTTAAAGCTAACATTTCAGTTTCTAAGTTTTTAAGCTGGGAGCCATTAACTTCTTGAGAGATGTGAGGCCATCCTATACTTTATTGAGGTTGGTTCCTTCTGCCATGGTTGTCAATTGGGAACAATCCCTGATACTAGAATGTATTACCCTAGTCAAGCATTAGCCTCGTTTGTTTTCGTAGATAAAATGAGATGAATTGAGATGAAAGCTGAAAGTTGAATAAAATATTGTTAGAATATATTTTTTTAATATTATTTTTGTTTTGAGATTTGAAAAAGTTGAATAATTTATTTTATTTTGTGTAAAAATTTAAAAAAGTTATAATGATCAGATGAGATGAGATGATGGTTATAAAAGCAAATGTGGCCATTATCACTAGAAAGCGTCAAGGGAAAATGGCAATATCTCACTTTGGGTGAGTTCCTCCAGGGAACGAAGAGAGAGTAAAAGAAGGAATAACATAATTGTATCAGACTCTTTGCATGAGGGATTTTGTACAATACGCAACAGTAAAATAGGGACTGACTTCAGAAATCTAACAACTTCCTAGATTCCCAAACAAGCCAATATAAGAAATGTAGAAATAACGGCATAGACAAGCTCTAATTGGACACCAAGAGGCCCACTAGACTCGAACTAAGATAGAAACTAAAATAAGATATATGGACAGGTCACGTATAAATTATTCATAATGGTTAGGGGTGGCAATTCGTGTTTTCGAATCGTATTATAATCATAAACATTCAACTATATGGATCAACTCGAACCGACCTGTTAAGCTTGACGTGTCAAGCTTTCTAACCCTAATCCAATCCATTTAAATAACGAGTCATGTCGTGTCACCCGTTTTTACCAATCTAATAATTAATTAGAAATATATTAACACAGCATGGTTGATTTAATCTCGTTTCATATAAATATGTTAAATTAACACGCATAACTCATTTGACTTGATCATTAACATAATCTCACATGAAAGCTAAAATTTATATTATTAGTAGCCACAATATGTAAAAAAAATAAGACTACCTACTAATAAAAAATATTAATATCTTTGAAATTTTAACATATAACAAAACTAATATTACAAACCCTATAACAACAAATATGAGCATAGGTACAAAGTTACAATCCCAATAATAAAAATATAAGCATTCTGAGATTTACCAATATTGCAACTCAACAATAATAACATTTTAATGAAATAAAATAAATGGGTCAAACTTTATTGACTTGTTTATAAATCGTGTCTTAATGGATAAACTCGTTTTCACCCAAACTCGTTAATAACAAACTCAAACTTGCTAATTTCGTATCATATTCATGTTGGCTTCACAAATCTTGTCACATATTGCCATTAAAGGTGTAACTGGTCCACTTTTAGATAAATTTTAGAACCGAACCGATATACACCGGTTTTAGAAATTTAAGAATCGATATAGACCAATTCATCACTGAAACCGAGACTTTTGATTTTTCCTACTTTGGTCCGATCAGTTCAGATATTCCGATTTGCCGTTTACACATGTGACGCTATATAAGTTTACTATTATACTTTTTTTAATTCTAAACTTAATTGTTAGAATTTAATATTTATAATTAACAATTACTAATTCATTAGTGCTCAATTATACTAGTATAGTACAAGTAGTGTCTAACTTACATAAAATGTTATATTAATTTTATATTATAAGATTAATAGACTTGAATAATAAGATTAAAATTTAATGTTATATTAATTACTAATTTTTCATATAATATAATATAAAAGAGTTAAATATATATACTGGTCTAATTTGGTTTAAACCGATTTTCAAAATATGAAAACGGGTACCGCATCACATTGGTTTAGAACTACTTACAAACCAGACCAAACCTGTTCAATTCAGTCAAGTTCAACTAGCTTTTTGGTTATTTTTTACACCTCTAATTGCCACCCATTAATGACAAATCTTTTATCGAGCTAACCAACGCATAATAAGTTTGGGTACAACTAACCCAATGGGCTCCAAGCTGTTGAGAACTACATATTAAAGAACAAACAACAATATTTTACTTCTAAAGGGATGTATGACAAATGACATGAGATGATAAATCTATAAATAATAGTAAAATTATTTGTAAATAGTAGTGAAATAGTTTGAGTAATGATATTTTAAGCCTAAATTTGGTTTTAAATTTTTAACTTTCTATCTAATCAATACCTAATCATTCGAACTTTTTCAAGATTTTAAACAAAACATAAAAACTAATTCAATTTTTTCAAATCTCAAAATAAAAATTATATTAAAAAATTACATTCTAATTTTCTTTTAATTTTATAGTTTTTTTATTCAATATTTTTCTCTCTCTTTTTTCAAAACCCAATAAAATCTTAACTCAAACTATTTCAGTACTATTCATAGATTTCTCATCTTATCTTATCTCATTTGTGTAACCAAATGAGAGCTTATTGAGTTTGAAAAAGAGAAAAAAAAAGTTGAATAAAAATATTATAAAATTTAAATATTATTATAATATAATTTTTTAATATTATATTTGTTTTAAGATTTGAAAAAGTTGAATTATTTTTTGTGTTTTGTTTGAAATTTGAAAAAATTATAATAATTAGGTAATGATTAGATGAAAAAGTTGAGTATTTGAAGCTGAAAAGTATTGGTATTTATATGAAGTTTGGGAATGAGATAAGATGAGATAAGATTTGATGGAATGGAATGAGATGAAGTTGTTGCTTAGAATGCGTAGCATCTGCCATTGAGGATCGTCGACTCTGATACTAATTGTAAAGAATCTCACTAAGACAGTAGATTAATAGCTTGAGAATATTATGGAAATAGAACTGGAAAATTACTTCATTCAATACTAATAAAATGGATTGTTCAAGGCAACCCTAACCTCCAATACAGACTCTGAAAAATAGAACATTCAAGATGATTCTCTTCTACTCTTTTTCTTCCTTATATACCAAACCCCTTGTAACAGACTTTGGATTTTGCTAACCTGACCCATAACAGGACAATACAAAATACTAGTAATTGAACGCTCTGTTTGGTTTGATACCCAAAACAATGCATCTGACACCAACATAAAAGACAACAGACTCTTACTACTAAAATGGTGTATACCACGCTATACTAAAAACAACAGCACTCCCTTTAATTCAAGACACAGTGTTTTGTGAGGCTCCAAAACGATGTGCTCCATGGACTTAATAGAAATGTCATCGTCCTGAGTTTCTTCTCTTCCCACTTAATCACTTCGCAACTCCTTCTACATATCAACAAGACACTTCAGTTCGTGTTCTTTCCCCAAATCAACTAGGGTTCACAACACACAATTATTGAATGGATACAAAATGTTTTGCTCCCTCTGAAAATGAAAACAAAAAGAGAGGAATTGACACGCCTTCTTAACAAAGAGATTGTATTATTGTTACCGCATTCCACACATGTTTCTATGTTCTTATTTATTTATCTATTTTCATGATGCTTAATTGTTTAAGGTGAATTATGCATTCATGAATGAGTTTGATGGTGGGTGGGCCCTTTGGCTGCTCCTTCACTAATTATTGTCCATTCTAGCCTTGTTTAGATCATAAGAGTGTTTCATCTCATCTCATTTTATTATTATAATTTTTTTAAAATTTTCACACAAAATATAATAAACAATCAACATTTTTAAATTTCAAAACAATAATAATATTAAAAAATAATATTATAATAATATTTTATTTAATTTTTAATTTTTATTTAAGGTTAATTACATTTTATCCTCTCGAACTTTCATTTAATTCACAATGTGCTCCCTAAACTAAAAATTGTAACAAAGTGGACCCTCTTACTTTCAAAACGTACCAATTCCCCCCTTCCGTCTATTCCTAGCATGAAATGTAACGGAAATATCGAACATCTGCTTTTCACGTGCCTAACTACCACTGCAAAGACAAAATCCCCCTGACTTCGTCCACTTCATGGCTCCTGTGTTCCTCATTGCAGTCAAAATCCCTTAATATCTACCGCACTTCGCATCTAGGCATCTCATGGAGGAGTAGAGCAAGGGCTCCGCATCCATTTGCTGAAGATTGGTGTTCAAACTCATTTCTTTCCCAAGTGAAAGAACTATTGCATAAGCAAGTGATGCTAATATTCCAATACATTTGCTGAAGATTGGTGTTCGACTTACACGTATATTTCAGCAGGTTGTGAAAGATGTCAAATGGTTCATCTAGCACAAGTTAGGGTGGTAAAGCACCACTAGATGACCCATTTTTTCGTTGCAATCAGCGAGCACGTCTAAGAGTATCAACTATGGACGATAACTATAAAAGGAAATTTTGAACATGCCCATATTGGATTCCTGGTTGTCAACATAGGGGTGGAGATTATGGATACGGAGTCGTAAGTTGAAGATTGAGAAGTTAGAATTAGAGGCTAACTTGGTAATGGAGAGGGAGCACAGGGAGCATATCCAAGCATTGTTGTATAAGGAGAAGGAAAAATTTAAGGACTTGCGCAATAAATACAATAACTGCATATGGCATGGTGTTACTATAATTGTTCTGGTTGTTGCCTTATCTACATGGAAATGTTTCATGAT
>QEOT01005766.1:0-29282 GCA_003123785.1 Pterocarya stenoptera
AACATGGTTAGCAAGACCCTTACTTGCAGAATTGATAAGAGGTAAACAGATCTTCCTTGACTTGATGCTTAATATGTAAATTTTCTTCAGGAATTTGGCTGTAAGGTATTGCATATTACTCCCGGTGTGGTCATTGGGTTTTTTGTTGCTTATTAAATATTTTGAGGTGTTTGGGTTGTCATATATTCTTTCTGGTGAATTATCAGGGAGAACTGCACTGAAAAGATGGAGCAATTTCTTAAAAGATGTTTCTACCATTCTGGGCAGTATGATTCGCCAGAAAATTTTGCAGAGTTAGACAAGAAGCTGAAGGAACATGAGGTAATTTCTGTGTGGCTGCACGTGATAAGAGAGTAGAAAGTTGAATGGTCATCTGATTTGGAAGTGACTCATAACTGTCACGTGATAAGATAGTAGAAAGTTACAGGGTCTTCTTGGGGCTTGCTTGGATACTTCGAGTATCTCAGAATTCTGTGAATAGTAATAAAATAACTCCTAGGGGTTAGCTCAAGTGGTAAAGGCCTTGGCCTTAGAGGTATGCTCCCCCCAGGTCTAAGGTTTAAATCTCCTTAGGTGCAAACAATCTTTAAGGGCCATCGGACTGGAGGATTTTCCCCTTGAATTACTCGAAGTGCACTTGTGGGAAACCCTTGCTGAGGGCCTGTGCATCTCTGAGATTAGTCAGGATGCTATTCTCGGACGCCTGGTGCCAATAAAAAATAGTAGTGAAATGGTTTAAGTTAAGATTTTTATTGGGTTTTGGGAAATGAGAGAGAAAAAGTTTTTTTTTTTTTTCTATAAGTAAATAAATATCTTTATTGAATAAAATGAAACTAGGCAATGCCCAAGTACACATGAAATATACAAAGTGAGACACCTAATTACATTCCAGTAAACTGAAAAGAAGATAGAAACTCATGAGCATTCCCACCCTTAAATACAATAGCAGAAAACCATTGTAAAAGAGTGAATATAAAAAAGTTCCAAATTTCCCCCATTGCACACTCCTTGTTGTTAAAACACCTATCATTCCTTTCCAACCATAGACACCACATTAAGCACAAAGGTATCATTCGCCACACTGCTGCCAATTGTGCACTAATATGCCCCCTGTTCCAGCACGCTAGTAGTTCCACCACACTCTTAGGCATTACCCAACTCAGCCCGACTCTATTAAGGATACCGGCCTATAACTCTCCCACCACCTCACAATGTAAAGGCAAGTGATTTATTGATTCTCCATTCCTTTTGCACATGTAGCACCACTCCATGACCAACATACCATACCCTGCTTTCTTAAGTTATCAACCGTCAAAATCTTGCCAAGCGCAGCTGTCCAAGTAAAAAATGCAACTTTAGACGGCACTAATACCTTCCAAATGCTCTTCCACGGAAAGAATGTGGGTTGCTGTGCTGTTAAAGCCTTGTAAAAGGATTTAACAGTGAACTTTTATTCTCCCCGTGTGAATCCACAACATCCGGTCTCCCCCATTTCCTCCTAATTTTGCTGAATACAAGTAGCTATAAAAATCTGTCATCTCATCAAGTTCCCAATCCTGAGCATTTCTAGTAAAAGTGACATTCCAAGTTACTGTCTCCTTGACACGACATAGCTACTCTGAAACTGCAGCTTGCTGATTTCCAGCCAAGTTAAATGCAACTGGAAAAACAATGGAAAGAGGGTTGTCCCCACTCCAAGCGTCGAACCAAAAGCGGGTTGTTGCTCCATCACCCACCTCAAATCTAATATGTTTTTCAAAGGAGAGAGAAAAAGTTGACTAAAAATATTATAAAGTTAAAAAGTTATTTAAATATAATTCTTTAATATTATTTTTGTTGTGAAGTTTGTAAAAGTTGTATTATTTTTGTGTTTTTTTTTTTTAAAGTTTGTAAAAGTTGTATTAGTTGTTGTGTTTGAATAATGATTAGGTACTGATTAGATGAAAAAGTTGAAAATTTAAAATTAAAAAGTATTTTGTGTTTTAGTGATGTTTGAGAATAAAATTATGAGAAGTTTTGAGAATTTTGTATCTCATCTCTGGGTCCAAACGACCCCTTACTCTGGGAGTGGCTCTTACAGTGGTGATGTTTACTGGCTCAACTTTCATCAATCCGGGTGTCTTTCTTGGATACCCCATTCTAGCAAAAGCTGCCAACACTCTTCACACATCTATACATATATATTTCTTTTGTCATGTTTGTCTACTCTGACTTCAACGAATTTTGGTATTTATATCCATTTGAAAACAGTTAATGCACACTATATTGTACTGTAAGAAAATGGCATTTCATCTGTCAAATACTTATTCTAGGCCTTTTGAAAATGCACACTAAAAGCTTGTAATAAAAAAAAGGCAAAATTTCGTACAATTTGGAGTTGTTGAATTGGTGCTTTTCTGGAGCCACTGTCTTGCTGATTGCAGTACGTTTTGCTCTTTAAATCCATTTATCAAGTGCCTCTTGGAGCTCAAGCTCAGTTATAGGAAGAAGCAGGACTTTGGCACACTTGAGTTGGTGTTACAATTAGTTTGTTGATTGCTGGGGGATACAATGTGGTTACTGTGAATATGATTTACGATACGGTAGATCTTGGCATTATTTGTGATATGAATTCCCTAGAATTGGTGTTTGGGTGGATCGGAAATGGTTCATAAGTTCACATGTTATATGATCTCACAAGGTGTTATGTTGAAATGCCATCGTTATATCTCCAAATGCACCTGTAAAGTTTTCTTATTTTTCTTTGTTTAAAGATTTGAGGATCTAGTAATGGAACTGCAAACTATTTCTTCTTCAAGGTCAAGATATGATGAGGGAGTTTTTTTTTTTTTCCTCTGTTCCAATGAAATTCAATTATCTGCTCTTTCCACAACTTGCATATGAATTTATGCACAATTATTTGACAATGAGAAGGTGGTTCTGTAGGGTGGAAGGGTTTCTAATCGCCTCTTCTATCTATCAATACCTCCAAATATATTCATAGATTCTGTTAGATGTGCAAGCTTGTCAGCTTCATCTGGTAATGGCTGGACTAGGGTCATTGTCGAGAAGCCCTTTGGTCGAGATTCAGAATCCTCAGCTGCTTTGACGAAAGCTCTCAAACAGTATCTTGATGAGGATCAAATATTCAGGTGGGTTTTTTTCTAATTAAGGTTGGTTTTTATTATGAATAGAATACTGACTAAAATCTGATTGTATGGTCGATTTCTTTTACAGGATAGACCACTATCTGGGGAAGGAGCTTGTGGAAAACCTATCCGTTCTCCGATTCTCTAACCTTATTTTTGAGCCACTATGGTCCAGGCAGTATATAAGGAATGTGCAGTTGATATTCTCTGAGGATTTTGGCACTGAAGGACGTGGAGGGTACTTTTCTATCTCTAGTAGACATTCGTCTATTCTTGTTTGTGAGAACTTATTGTCCCTTTTTTGTTTTTTTTGCTGGATTGAATCTAGGTACTTTGACAATTATGGGATTATAAGAGACATAATGCAGAATCATCTGCTTCAGATACTAGCTCTATTCGCAATGGAAACACCAGTTACTTTGGATGCAGAAGATATCAGAAATGAAAAGGTTCCCCCAAACCCCCGCTCAAGAAAGAACCTGAAATCTGCTTATTTCTGATATGTTTTTCTTTGTTGTTTTTTGTTATGAAAATCTAAATATTTCCCTGGTTGGTAGGTCAAGGTTTTACGTTCGATGAGGCCATTACAACTAGAAAATATGGTGGTAGGGCAATACAAGAGTCACACGAAAGGAGGTGTTACTTACCCAGATTACACTGATGACAAGACTGTACCCGATGACAGCTTAACTCCAACATTTGCAGCAGCTGCCCTCTTCATAGATAATGCAAGATGGGATGGGGTGCCTTTTCTAATGAAGGCTGGGAAAGCATTACATAATAAGAGGTGTGTTGTTAGGCAGGAGCTTCTGTGTCATATTTGTTTGTCTTGGACTGGATCATTTGATTTTTTGTATTTCTTTCTACCCAGGACTGAGATAAGGGTACAGTTTAGGCACGTGCCTGGCAATTTATATAACCGGAACTTTGGGACAGATCTTGATCGCGCTACAAATGAGCTTGTTATCCGAGTGCAGCCCGACGAAGCTATTTATTTAAAAATCAATAACAAGGTCCCTGGTTTGGGTATGAGATTGGACCGAAGTAACCTGAATCTTCATTATGCAGCAAGGTAATTCCTATTTTTATTTTAATTAATATCTTATACATGCCAAAACTGCTGTATTAAAGTCTCAACCTAAAGTGTCTAACCTTTGTGTTAAAGTATCACTTCTGTTTTAAATGTTTAGCTTTGTTGATATTGAGCTGGACGCATTAATTGAAACCTTGAAATGTAATATAATCATCTTCGACTTTTATGTTATTTGTTGTTGATTTGACAAAAGGCTTGAAAAGTTAGCTGCTTATAGCGTTGGATTATGGTGCCACCATAAGTGATCTTTAAAAGTCCAACCAAACTCCTTGCCATTTTATTTGTAGATATTCAAAGGAGATTCCTGATGCTTATGAGAGGCTTCTCCTGGATGCTGTCGAAGGGGAAAGAAGGCTGTTTATCAGGAGCGATGAACTGGATGCTGCTTGGGCACTCTTCACACCTCTGTTAAAAGAGCTCGAAGAGAAGAAGATTATCCCAGAATACTATCCTTACGGTAGTCGGGGACCCGTTGGGGCCCACTATCTTGCCGCAAAATACAACGTACGGTGGGGTGATGGCGTAGATCAATGATTCTCAGAGTGATTTGCCATTGTGAGCATAAAGCTTCAAGGTTCTTATTTGTTCACGAGGGTGCACCAAGTTGAAATTACCCGGGTGATCAGGTGGAGAAAGCTTGATTTACATGGTCCAAGGGACGTGGGGAGTGTGAAATTAGTGACATGAGCAAATATGATCCAGCTACTGAAGCAAAGCATGAAATTCTCGCGTTTGTCACGGAATCAGCATTTCATGAACGTGTAAATTGCCATGAACGTATTTTCCCCATTTTTCATAACATAAGATTATTAGGCACTCAAAGAAGCTACTTGTCAAGACCCAAAAAATAAAAGCTTAGAACTTTTTGAAATGAATAGTTCTGTATGGCTACTACTACCTTGAGTTCATATTATCACCACCCAATAGTGATCTGTTCAATGCACTGCGATGCCTGTCTGTGTTTGAGTAATATCAATGCATAGTTTGTTGCCTACACATCATTGAGCACATCAAATTGTTTACTTCAGCGCATCAAATTGTAAAAGCAGTACTTCTCAAACAAGATATTTAACTGGACGTGGAAGAGGCCAGTAGATACAAAGAAGAGAGAGAGAGAGAGAGAGAGAGAGAGAGTCAATGAAATCTGTTTAGGATCTTATCGTTAGTTTTCTTTTGTTTGATAATGATTTATTCACAACTTTTCTAATTACTAGAAAGTCATATATTAACCCTTTAAAGTAAATATATCAAATTAACTTTACTTGACATCAGATTTAGCAAGTGTAAAAATATGTTTCGCAGGCCAAGTTGGAGCCTTGAACCTAGGGCTATGCCATGCCATATAACAGAGACTTTAGCTTACCTCACCTCCATGCAACGACCTTTCCTGCATCCTGATTATCAAAGACCTCCGGCAACAAGCTGTGCAACCCATTGCCATTTTTGTTAGGGCTTGAGACATCAAAGGGTACAACAATCGAAGGTTCTGCACCTTTGTGCCACATTCATTTCATGATTATAAGCCTATACGCGAGGTTGCATTTTTTGTCTTTTTCTTTTTTTATCTTCAGGCTCTCTTTCTTTGTTTTTGGTCCTCATCATTGAAGTGTCCACAGATCATCCTCAACTACTTGATATCTACAGCCAAAAGCACGAAAGTATATATACATTAAATACGTATACACGCCTTCCAAACTTTGTTTTTCTGCTGCCAATAGAAGATTTCAAATGATGAGCCTTTTCACTTGGGATTCCGCAATCAAACACATTCACTAAAGAATCAATAAAGCTATATATGTGTTTTAAGAGAAGTTGGGTAATTTGTCAAATTTTCAATGGTAAACTTTTGAAGGGACCTCTTTTGTCACCTTGGTGGGCAACACACGTGAGAAACAATTCAAGAAAATAATACAACTTGGGTAATATATCTCACCTACCCACTATTATCAGCACGATTATTCTTTGATCTCCTCCAAACAAAGCAGTGAGAAAGGAAGAAAAGTCATCCCCATGCTCTTATGAAGCTTGTATCTGCAGCTTCCGATATATTTTCTCTGCAAAATAATGCACCTTTTATAATAGAAGGATCCTTTAAAGAATTCACTATTAAATTGTCTTGTCGTTCACTTGAATAATTTGTTCGATCATATTTTTTTCTCAGTCAATTGGTCGTAAGAATGTGAAAGCATTTTCAGCTTTTATGAACGTAGTTGCTATTATATGCAGAAAAAGTGGACTACGGCTCTCATTCTAGCCTCAGAAATGTCAGTCCTTGTAACGTGATACCATCGCAAGATTACATTCTTCTGTATTGATTCACCCATCAAGAAACAGTGACTCTCTATCCCTATCTCTTATCTGCATCGTTTTATAAGTTAAAATTGTCAATCATATTTGCTTATCAAAATCTGGCTCATGTTTCAGGATTGGCCTACAATTCCAATAAAATGAAAATAAAGCTTATCTGCAAGACTGCATGGCCCATTGCGTTGAACTGTAAAAGACTACCTACTAACTCTCGGCTAATATGATTGCATGTTTGATACAGAGTTGTTATCCGATCATCAGATGCAAAGCTGAGAGAAAGATAAGACTGTGAACCCCACAATATATATTAAGTATAACTGTTTGAGTAAATTTCTCTGAAATTGTTAAATCATAGCTCATTGACATGTTAAGAAACTCTAATTATTATTATTATTATTATTATTATTATATGCCCAAAGGCCAAAACCCTTTAGCCATCACATCATTTTATATGCCCACAGAACCTGTTGTTTTCATATTACAGGACAGTTGGAACCCCAATGCCATGCTCATCCAGACCGGACATAAATCAAATCTATTAGCAAATCACGTAACCATTTGTGGCACAATGGGCGCATGATTGCTTTGGTTTTCAATGACATGATTGTAATAGCGCTCATAAGGAAAACAGAGAGAGGCAACCAGTTTTTGGATCGAAGGAAATGGTGTTGGACAGTGCTACTGGACCGATATTTAATCGAAGAAAGTGTACCGATGAGTGCAAATGCACTTTTTTATTTTTTTACTTTTTCATCTTAATTATTTTTTACACAGTTTTAAATATTTTTAAAAAATAAAAAAATATAAATTTACTAATATTCAGAGTCTTAATTGTTAAGTAAAAAAATTTTAAAAATTCAATTGGTCATTTTTATCAGTCACTTTTATCGATTCAACTAGTATTTTTCAATGGCCTATATTGCTGTCCAAGACTAAGGAGATGGAGAAATTGACAATTGAGTGGGACTACTTTCTTTTCTGTTTTCCTTTTTGGGTCTTTAAGACATAAGAGTTGGATCCATGATGGCTGGAAAATTTTCACCTTATACCTATTGTTCTATTGCCCCTGGACATAGAAATCAGAAACTATTTTGTTTATGCATCTAATTATATTATGTTTTGGCGTGGTTTATTGGGTTTCTTATGGCATGTTTGTGTGAAGACAATAGAAAGAGAACATAAGCATATTATTTTCATTGAGCTGCATATTAAGTAGCACTATCCTCATATAAATCTTATCTTAAAAAATAAGGATTAGGTAAATTACACCCATTGTGGGCTAATTCTTTAGTTGATCTTAGCCGTTAAGGCAGGCAGATGGTTAAAAAAGTAGTATCTTATCAATTAAAATTATTATGGTTTGAATTTTTGAACACGAAAGCCAAATTCCATTGACAAATGACATTGAAAGGTCATCCAAGCCTTTTGAGGTCACCTTCCTCAATCATAGAGGCCCCATCTCAGCCCTGTTCTTTTGGAACCCCGGTGCCCCCCCTCTCGATTTATCCCCAATAGGCAGTCATGGCGGAGAACAAGCCTGCAGAGATCACAGACTTACAAATCATGATCTCGAACAAGGATGATAACAAGAAGCAGTTAGCTCCCAAGAGAAGCTCCACCAAGGACAGACATAAAAAAGTGGATGGTCGAGGGAGAAGAATAAGGATGCCAGCTCTATGCGCAGCAAGGGTTTTTCAGTTGACCAGAGAGCTGGGTCACAAGTCTGATGGTGAAACAATTCAGTGGCTTTTACAGCAAGCAGAGCCATCGATCATGGCTGCAACTGGTAGTGGGACTATGCCAGCTTCAGCTCTTGCAACTGCAGGGACCTCTGTTTCTGAACAGGGGAATCCTGTTTCAGCAGGTTTGGAAAGAGTGGTGGAAATGCTAGGGCCAGCTATGGGGGCAGGAGGTAGGGCCAATTGGACAGTGATGAGTGGGAGTTTGGGTAGGGCACATGTGTCAAGTGGGATGTGGCCCTCCGTTAGTGGAATTGGGTCAGGGTTTGTTCATAATTCAAGTCAGTCATCGTTGAACTTTGGCAGTGAAAACTGGAATTTCTTTCCTAAATTTGGGTTCCCTGGGTTTGAAATTCCTGATATGAATTTGGGTCCAATGAGCTTTTCCAAAATTGTAAGTGGAACAAACCGGCAAGTACCTGGTTTGGAGCTTGGTCTTTCGCAGGATGGTCATATTGGGATGTTGAATTCTCAAGCTTTGAGCCAGTTTTACCAACAGATGGGGCAGAGCCGAGGTGGCGCAGGTTCTTTGACACAGCAACCAGAACCTTCAGATAAGGATGATTCTGAAGGGTCAAGGCAGTAGAAGAATTAGGGTTCTCAGAGAGAGTGATCATGACAAGTAGCATAAGATTAGAAGCTGACTTGACTGTCATGGTTTCTCACCATTCAGGATGAGTTCAGTTTAGAGCTGAGAGAGTTGGAATTTACTTAAAACTTTTCTTAATATGTTTGGTGGTTAAAAACCTCATTTGATTTGCAGGCTTATTCTTCTTTATAAATGCAAAAGCTTTCATCCTAGTCTAACATCAGGTTTTCACCATTTCTTTCTCAAGCTCTTCCAATGAGATTTCTTACTTTTGAGCAGCTAACTGAAGTACCTTCCTATTCATTCTGGCTTTTCAAGGCAGGATGACTACGAATTGAACAACAATGCATCAAGATCTCGAGCTGCTAGGAACTCTGTTATTTCTCTTACATATATAAATTCAGACGTGATCTGTTTTTAAAAATAAAACCTGACCATACTTGAGGTATAGAAGAGTGCGATCTAGATGTTTTTGAAAATTTGCACTGAGCCAGCAATTTCCCATCTGATGTCATTATTTTCTGGTTCTCAAAAAGGCATATTTTCCGGGATTACTTTTTTTTTTTTTTTTAAGAGGCTTGCTAGGTAAAAGCGGTTTGGCGCACCAAATCGCGTATCAACACTCATATAGCTTTTTTTATTGAAAAATAAAATAAAAGAAAAAAAATTTTAGAGAAGAAGAATGTCATCTATCTCACGAAAATTATTTTTGTCTTCAATTATTATCGTTTCATTAAACCGATGACTTATATTTAATATCAGTGTGCAATTTGGTGCACGAAATAATTTGCGAGAATACTTCTCCTATTTTTTTAACTTATAATGGGAACAACTTAAATCATTTCTATTCCCAACCCCCACGGTTTCCTGTTTCATTTCTGGAAAATTACCTCCTTTTAACTAGCTTTAACCAAAACGTTGCCACCGGTGGCCACACGGAATCCAGGGGGTGAGATCCCGGTTTAAATCGAATCCAAGAAAATGTACTTCAACCACGGGAACTTGACCCTGCTTTAGGTTATTCTTTACTAAAATTGTACTTCTTTTCATCTACTTCTCACCTTTCGTAAATAGTCGGGACACCGAGGAATGTCTACATTAACGCAAATCTCAAATTCAGTGAAAAGGGCTTCTTTTTTTCACTAGCAAGACGATTTTAACAGCCGGTAAATATGTGGAAGAGTTGACATTGAACTCTGGTAGCTTTTCATTGTGATACTATTCTAAGTAACCAATGGATGGTACTTGCCATGGAAAAAGATTTGCCACTCAGTGCAGTCCCTGATTTTCTGTATGGCCATGGAGAGGAGCAACTCAGTGTTTAGTGGCTGAAAGATCTGCTTCCTATACAAACACATATATGTTAGAAAAACTACAATTGGCAAAAAAAGCAAACAGAGAATAAAAATTGGTACCCACCTTTGATGAGTTCCAAATTTGGTAATTTGCAGGACTCCCCACAGCCATGTTGAATATGCCGCTGCAAACTCACCCAAGTGAGCCCACAAACGTATTGAGTTTCCCCCAACACAAATACCCATAAAGGGTGTCAAAGTAATGGGCTCCCCCATCCTAAACCAAGGCCAACCCAATAAAGGGTTGGAAACAGTCTTCAGTCTTGGTGTGCCATTTGCATTTTCTAGACACCAATCGTGTCTGGAAAGCCCCGTTCCCATGAGACCTGACCCTTGTGGCTTTGGTAATGACACTACTGCTATCATCCTTCTGTAATAACATTTTACCAATCATGGTACGTTTTAAGTTATCATTGATTTAAAATGATTTTCATATGAAGTTACTTGAGATGAAAAATAACATTTTATTCTTTTTGTTACCATATCATAGATTCATATCACATCGATCGAGAATTTAAAAATCAGCAACATCAAAACGTTCTCTTGACGGATATTTACTCTTTGAACACTGATCTTAGGTGTTTAGTCATGATCCCATCCCATGAGAGATGATATCTAAAAAGATATTGAAAAAAAAAAAAACTAGTCCCAGGTTGAGGTTCATTTGTTCTCAACAGAATCTTAGGCAATCTTGGCTTGGTGTGCTATCATTCTCATAGCTTTTGAATAAAACCAGCAAAGTGGTGATGAATAGTACAATGCAGCAAGTGGGCAAATTGCTGGTTCAGAAACCAAAAAGAATTGAATAGGCTGGCCGGGGTGGTCCAGGTGAGGAGGCGGGGGTGAAAAATGGGTACTGGACCACCCACAAGACTAGAATTTGAGGTTGCTAACGAGACTCGGTTTCTAAGTTTGATCGCTTGCTGCAAATTGTTGGTATTCACATTCACAACCTCTACGGACTGCAAATGACGGCCATTCATTTTTCCTGATTTATAACAGAAACAAAATGGTAATAATTAAACATGATTTTAATATATAAGAGCCTATAATCTGCGCAATGCGCGGATCCTTATTTATACTAAATTTATAACTCTAAATAATTTATTATACATAATCACTTAAACAACTATTAAAAAAAATATCAAATATATATAAAATAGTACATGAATATATAAAAGAGTTCACTTTACCAATAGAGTAATGATAGAGATCAGCCATTGTAGCGGTGTGCAATTTTGCACACCCTACATGGCAGTCCTCTGATTTTTTTTTTTTTTTCAATCCTCTCATCCGCTCCTCTCTCTCAATTCGGTCTCTCTCTCATCGTTTCTCTCTCTCTCATCCGGCTCATCTCAGTTTCAGTCTCTCTCTCATTAGCTCTCTCTCTCCTCCCTCATCTCCGTCTCTCTCTCTTCTCGTCTCTCTCTCTCTCTCCTCCCTCACCATCTCTCAGTCTCTGTTTCTCTCTCCTCTCTCACCGTCTCTTAGTCTCCGTCTCTCTCTCATCTCGTCTCTCTCTCTCACTCTCATCAGCTCTCTCTCCTCCCTCACCGTCTCTCTCTCTCTCATCAGCTCTCTCTCAGTCCGAGCTCTCTCTCTCATCCTCACCGTCTCTCTCATCCTCTCTTTCTCCTCCCTCACCATCTCTCAGTCTTCGTCTCTCTCTCTCCCTCACCATCTCTCAGTCTTCGTCTCTCTCACATTAGCTCTCTCTCTCTCTCTCCTCCCTCACCGTCTCTCTCTCATCAGCTCTCTCTCTCTTATCCTCTCGGTCTCTTTCTCTCTGATCGTCTCTCGCTCGCTTCTCATTCTCTCATCTCGTCCCTATCAATTTGCCTCTCAATTTCGGAGTTTGAAATGCAAAAAGGAGAAAAATTTGAGTTTTATTACGAGGGTATTTTGGTAATTTTATAATGGTGTGGGTTTGGCTGATATCAAATAGTTGCAGATGCGAATAATAATTCTTACCAATAAATATTTCATAGTCAATTTATAATATTAAAATGTAATATATATATTAAATAACGTAAAATAGATTATATTAGTATGACACTGAAAACATATGCTTCGCCTTGTCAATTTCATGAAAATTTTTAGATTTTAAAGAAAAGTTGGAAGGAAGTCTAAAAAAAAAATTCCTATGCAATTGGAAATTTAAAGATCCAATTTCTGGAATTGAAACTCTGAAAAGGATAACAAATATTTACCAGATGATTTTCTGAGGAGTAATTTGACTCACACGAATGATTTGGAATTGTTCCTTTCCATGATTCGGACCCCCGAGTGCCACTCTTGAATCTCTCCATGATCCGAAAGAAAATGGATAACCTGCAATGCTTCCTATCGAACTCTGTCAACCGCAACCAACTCATCAGCCAAGAACAAATGGACTTGGTTTCCTCCGAGATCGTCTCCGCCATACACCAAGTCATCGTCAATGGTGCCGCCCTCCTCGCCTGCACTCAGAGCCCGAGCCCAATCGAGTTGGCTCCCAACCCCACGATGCCTTCAAAATTCTCAAGAGAATCTTCAGTTTCCAATAAATAGAGTAAACTCAACATCCTCGGGAGGCAGAATGGGTGGGAGGTCGTTTTCGTTGCAGTCCTCATCGTCTTCTTCCTCGAGGAGTTACTTAATGCCGAGACGTCAAGCCCGAGGTGCTCTGTTTTACACCACCGAAAACAAAGGTATTTCTCCCCACCATGAGCCACATCGCCAGCCCCACCTCGACGTCGCCACTTTCATAGACAACACCACCGAGCACCCCATGCCACCCCCAAGCCGTTGCTTCTCTCTCTCTCTCTCTCTCTCTCTCTCTCTACGCCGTAAATGACAGTTCACTCTCCCTTTTTTTTTCCCTACGGCCTGCCACCACTCCCAATCGTGTTGCCCGTAACGATCTCTCGATAAGGAGCTCTCCTCTCTATGGCACAGGTTTAGGTCTAGAAGTGTGCTCGAGAGTGGTTTCTTTGATTATTGTTTCTCTGCATGGGAGTGCTTGGCCATTTGTTTTTAAATATATCGACGAACTTTGCAAATAACCATAGAGAATGTAGACAATTGCACTGCTTGAGCCTTTGTAAATATGTTAAATTATTGCACCTCTCGACTCTTTGCAAATAAACGGAATTATGCCAAACTGTAGTCCTGAAAATTAGATTCGTCTAAGCGGTGCTCTTACTTTTCTCACATCGATTGACGTTTAAGCCGTGCTTTAATTCTTTTCCACCGATTGACGTTTGGTTCTTCAAAGTTTGGCACCTCTTGACTCTTTGCAAATAAACGGTTTGCAATTTCATTGCTGGCTTGAACTTTTACAAATAAATGATTTGCTGGTTTGTAAGATGTGCTGATAATTTATAGATTGTTAAGTCGATTTTTGCAGACAGAATGCCAATTCAATAAGTTAAAATTTGGCTTTTATATATAGTAATAGATATATATATATATATAATATGTGATGCATGGTAAAGCTTATGTATATATGGTCATTGAGAAGTGATGTGATGGCAAAGCGTGGTGTTGGTCCATGTTTTATAATTTATGGTGTACACTTAAAGAGCTACAGGAATAGTACTGTTGGCCTTTGTTTTCCAGCAAGGTTGGATTTCCTTTTCCTTGAATCTTTTTTTCTGATTTACAATTTTGGATTATTTTAAAACATCATGCATATTTATGTATATATATATAAATATTTGTATGATATTTTTATGAGTAAAATGTTATATATACTGTACTCTTATTATTATTATTTCAATACGGTTTATATTTGTAACATTTTTTATCACTATTAATTAACTTGTGTCATCGATCAATCACACAATCATCTCAACTCTAGCGCATTAATTATTAAAAAAAAAAAGTAGTTGCAACGGATTATTTGCGACGATACTATTTACTATAAAAGTAAATTCATTTTAACAAAAAATAATCATTTTTACTGAAAATAATTGGTTACAAATAATTGACCATAAATTAAACTTCTTATAATTTTTTTATCCTTTTGGATGCCATTTTCCACTAGTTTTATTCTCTCCCCCACTTCTTTCCTTTTGCCCTCAAATTTTGTTTGAATGATGTATGAATGTCATTTAACCACAAATCAAAACCCTAGCTCCAGCATATAAAGATAGGCACGTAATAATTCAAATGGAAAATTGGATTCCACGTTATTCTCAGCCCCCTTTATTCCAACAGACTAAACAGCATAAATTATAGATTAAGATCATCCACAAAAATGTGTCGGAAACATATGAAAAAATAAAACAAAATAAAGCAACGTACGTCACGTCGTCATTAAGGTACTGTACTGATAAACAAGCAAGTCTTATCGCTGGTTGTACTCATGTTTGCAGTTAATACTGTTATTACTGAGACAGAAAGCACCAATCAGACATTTCCGCCCAAAATTATTATAGAAAGACATTTCGGCATAGCATCACATGCTTTATACATCGAGATCCTGGTACGTACGGAAATGTTGCCCCCTACGAATCCTTTCCTTTTTTGAAAAATGATAAAATAATTACCCATTTACAATTGAATAGTGATAGAATTATTATTTTATTATAGTATTAACATTAGACTCATCAAATTTATTTTTAAATTTTAATAAAAAATATATATTTTTCATATATTTAAAACCTCCTTATCTATAACTTTACCTTGGATGAACTATTGAATTCATCAAAATAATAATATAATATTAATTTTTTAATAATAATATTTTTAATTTTTTTTTATATTTTACGATTACACTAATCATATATTAATTAATAATTGAATTTGATACTTAAATTATTTTTTTTCAATTATTTTTTTTCTTCAACCTAATTATTCAACAAACACATTTTATCAATCTAATTTTTTTCCTCATCCTAATTTGGGGCCTAGGTTTATGCACAAAGAAAAAAAGACGTGAACGTTTGGGGCCGAAATGATCTACAAATTTCATTTCACTAATAAAATAATGTGGATAGCCAATCAACAGGAGTTCGCCAAATTTAAAGATGAAGGAAGAGTTCTTGTAGCTAAAAGTTTGAGATTTTAGTATATAGTGAATCCAATGCCAGCATTTTAAAACAAAAATCATCAAATTTTGGAGATTGGACTCAATTGATGAGTCCAATGCAAGTGCTCTTACTACCCATCTACTATTCAAGTGCATTTCAATTTTTTAAAGTATTTTTTTAACATCTTTAGTCACCTAGAAAAATTTTAAAAAAATATAATTTTATTAATACTCAATTCCTTAATCATTAAGTAAAATAAAAAATTCAAAAAAATAAAATTCAAAAAGAGTAGTAGATGGGTAGTAATAGGGTAGTAACCCTATCATTATTCTTTACAATTTTTCTATAAATTTTTTAAAAAATAATGTTTTTTAAAATATTTAGTTTTATTTTAATTTTGATTTGATATGCTTAATTTTTTTTTAATTTTATTGATAAGTTGTAAATAAATTATAATTAGATTGTAAGGCTATCATCTCCCTTTATTATTATTATTATTATTGTTTAGATTATTTTTTTCTTTCAAAATCGCACAGTTTCATGGATTGGGCATCAAAATTGCAAAGTATTAAATAGTATTTGTAAATAGTTTATTAAAGACAAAAGGGTCGAGACATTGTTTACTTTAGTCAGAACCTAATCTCAAAAGTGTACGTGCATGTGCATGTGTGATCCTCCTGATCAACAATCCAACCCTAAAGTAAACTCATTACAACCGCTCATTCTACTTGCATTTCGATCTATTCGGGCAGTGCATAATAAAATCTTAAGAATCAATAATATCTGTTTCGTTTTCAAGTTGGATGACAAGTAAACCATGACAATTAATGTATATTCCAATATGATCACTGATCATAAGATAACATTTTCCTTCAATCTTTGAATTTGTTTTTAAGATCATATAATCAAAAAATGATAAAAAGTGTAATGTTTATAAAATAGGATAAGAGTGGAATAATAGTATATTTAGAATTAAGATGACTCGAGTGTGTATTATATTTAATATAATATGATTAACGTACGCAACGTTCATTTAAAAAGATTATATATATCACGAGAATGTAAGTTGCCACTTACAATTGTTCTAATATTTAGATTAGGGCATCATCTTGATTCTTCTTCTTCTTTTGTTATGTCTTCTTCATTCTCTAAAGCAATTTATAGAGCAAATCACATCTTCTCGTAGCAGCCTGCGTGCCTTCTCTTCTTGGCTCGTCCCATTGTCATTTGATCTCATGTTGTTTGTGGAGCCTTGCTATTCTTATGATAGGCGACAATTTAATTTGATAATCTGATCTGACAATGATTCGTTACGATTTTTTGATGAATTTTCAATGAGATTGGGCCATCATGAGAAAATTTTTTGACTCTGTTTGTGACTCGAGAAACACCAAACAAAAAGTTCACTCAACATTTGCACTACAGGTCCCTCAAGCGAAGCTTAGACAGAGAGTTTGTAACTTTGCTTGACATATTGCTTAAGCAAACATCAAACAAAGAGTTCGCTCGAAACTTGCTCAACACTTCGCTCGAGTGAATAACCCAATAATTATTAAATTAGAGTTTCTCCCATACAACCATATATATATAGTATGACTATTTTGAACAGTGTATTTTCGCCTCCAAAGTATACTTTGTCATTCCTCAAGATAATAAAATCATTTACAGATCTGTAAATGTAGGCACGTTGTCGAACCACATAAATTTCTATATCTTATGATTGATTTTTTGTTTTACTTTATTTGCTTACATCGTTTTTCACAACAACTCACTCTTGCAATCCCTTTATCTACAATTATTCCCTAGGCACAGTACTATCTTTTTTAATCGATTGCAGAGAGTTGCTAAAATGAATGACTCATCAATGATTGTGGTTTGCAATTAGCTTGTATTGATCAGACGACTCACTGTGAGAAATTTGTGTTGGTGCAAAAGGGGTTGTAAAGAGAAAATAGTGAGAGAAAAGTTTACTTCAAGGTGCATTATAATATCGCTTTCCTTAAGACAATATTCGCTTCCACCAATAACGATATGCACACGGGTTACAAGCGAATTTGTCTCCAAGATACAATGAAGCCTAGAACAAGGATGTTTGTCTAATTGCATTATGCACACATGAAATTAGATTTCGAATACTCTCAAATTTTATTATTCAACCAAGAGATTAAAAATCCATTCTCTACAGAATGAACAGATATTAATAACAAGTTTTGAAGAAATGCGAACTTTTGAGAGAAATAGAGAATCTTGAAATTGCCTTCTTGAACTCTTAAATTCATAGGACAATGAGTCTATTTATAGATAACCAAAGGATGTGAATGAACTTTTCATTCTTTTAAAATCTAATACAAACTGGCATATTTATCATGCATGTTACCAAGTGACACAATAGCTGGACCAAGTCCAATGGTCACATTTCTTCCTCTCCAAACAACTTGCCCAAGTTTGAGTCCCAACCGGCGCGATTTTGGAATTTTTTTTTCATGCATTAATGCAGCTAGCACCGCACGCTTGTGCCCCTTGATGCATTGCAGTGCTTCGCATGAGCGCCTTGGTTCTAGGCCACATGCCATGGTTTGCGTGGAGCAAACTCTCCATAAATTAACAAAAATCCCTCATTTGAAGGTGGTAAACTTAGAGCTGCCTGAATACCACTAAGCCAGTTAAGGACTAATAGTATGCATATAAATATATATAGACCCAAAATACTATAAGGCTCATAAACTTTCCATAACTTCTCTCTTTTAAAAATAATTCACAACTTCCAAAAATAAATCTCCAAGATATTATTAATAATAAATATAATATACATTATTTTAAAAATATTTCCAACAATTTGTACACTAATGTAGAAAAAAGATTTCCTTCTTTCAACCGTAGTCTTTCATGGAACTTACCTTGGTACGTTCATGATTCATCACCATTGTTAAATCCATGTGACATTCCCCGAAATGCCCAGACAATGAGACAAGTAAAACAAAGAGCCACCTCTTTTATCATGTGTAGCTCCTTATTGTGGCTATGATATATGTGCAGAGCCATGCAGGACAAACAGTCGGGGCCAGTGGCATTTATTGTACGTCTATGTATCATCGTGTCATTCTCATCGTGGCGCTCTTGATCAGTTTCCCCACGATCTGTTGTTTCGGCCTTTATCATTTTCTTTTGTTGTACGTTGGAGTAACACCAGAAAGGCGAAATATCCTGCACTTGATGTTGCAAACTGCAGGGATTTGTGGGTGGCTAACATTTCCCAAATAAGCCTTTTTTCTTTTCAAGAGGCACTTTATTTTCCAAGCACGGATGCTTGATCAAACGGTGCAGATCGCAGGTGGAACAACAAGATTGCAATTATTGGAGTAGTACTTTTTGTGATCTACAGAACTCAAAAGTTCTTGGCTTCATCTCCCACGGTATATATATATTATACGAGTAGTTCTAGGGACACCGAGCGGTCCCGCTAATGTAAATTTTTATATTTTTTTATTTTTTTCATTTTTAACATATATTTTTTTAATGTGTTTTTATATTTTTAAAAAATAAAAAAATCACATCTTTATTTAAAATTATTTTCTTAATCAAAAAGCAAAATAAATAAAATAAAAAATAAAAAAAAAATTCCCAACGGGACTCAAGCGGGAAGAGTAGAATTACTCATATTATACCGAACAAAGATTCCTCCCAGAGCTCCACTCCTTGTTTAGTATAATATAGTACTACTACTCTTCAGTCTTCGTACCTGTGAGGAACTGATCCTATGGGTAACCATNCGGATGCCACCAACATCTCTACTGGTAATCGTCTAAGCCCTGCAGAGATTCAACGACAAAAGCTGAAGAAGATGATGGATGAGCTAAATGATGAGGGTGATGGTCGCTCAGCTCCCATTTGTGAAGCTTGGTGCATGATGCCTCTATGGCATCACCATTTACTGCAAAGCATGCATCGGTTGCCCCCACCATGGACATTATTCGTCAGGGTCGCAGTACTCTAGTAACTACCCTCCAGATGTTCAAAATACTTAGCCTTAACTGCCTTGCTACGGCATATGTGTTGAGTGTTATGTATTTGGATGGTGTCAAACTCGGAGATGTTCAGGCTACAATCAGTGGTGTATTTACTGCTGCCTTTTTCCTTTTTATCTCACATGCCCGCCCCCTTCCCCACCCTTTCAGCTGCACGGCCCCACCCTAATATTTTTTGCTCCTACGTCTTCCTTTCTCTCATGGGACAGTTTGCTATCCACCTATTTTTCTTGATTTCTTCCTTGAAGGAGGCTGAGAAATACATGCCATAAGAGTGCATTGAGCCAGACTCTAATTTTCACCCCAATCTGGTGAATACGGTTTCACACATGGTGAACATGATGCTCCAGGTGGCTACCTTTGCCGTGAACTACATGGGACACCCTTTCCAGCGTTCCGACGTTCCGGCGTCGCATCGTTGTGCGTCGTTTTAGTCGGTGATTTTTCTGAGTTGCAAAACGTTTTGCAGAGATGGGGAGGGAAGGAGTTCCACACGGAGGGAGGGAGATTTTAGAAAAAAAGAGCCGGATCAAATGCACGCGAGTTCATGGGTGCTTTTGCTAGAGTGCCTACGTGTCATCCGTCTATTAGTTTGGTGTAAAAATGGATTTGATACTCATCCGGCTGCTAGCTTTTTCCATATATATTATACGAGTAGTTCTAGGGACACCGAGCGGTCCCGCTAATGTAAATTTTTATATTTTTTTATTTTTTTCATTTTTAACATATATTTTTTTAATGTGTTTTTATATTTTTAAAAAATAAAAAAAATCACATCTTTATTTAAAATTATTTTCTTAATCAAAAAACAAAATAAATAAAATAAAAAAATCCCAACGGAACTCCCAACGGGAAGAGTAGAATTACTCATATTATACCGAACAAAGATTCCTCCCAGAGCTCCACTCCTTGTTTAGTATAATATAGTAGTACTACTCTTCAGTCTTCATACCTGTGAGGAACTGATCCTATGGGTAACCATACCTCCAAGTAGATGGCAACAATAATAAATTGGAAAATGCTAGTATGCCGTCTAAGTTTGTCTCTCGTTTTGACCGTTCATGTATTTTATTTTTTAAATTTTTTTTTAATTTAATGATTAAGGAAGTAAGTTTTAGTATATTGGTGTATTTTTTTTAAATATTTAAATATGTTAAAAAATATGAAAAAAAAAATTTGTACTAAGTGGCACATCCGAAGGAAGTCTAGCACGACTTTAATAAATAATAATAAAAAGTTGGTAAAAAGAAAAACTAATTTCTAAGTACATGATCATTATCTTTAAGATCCACGACAAGATCTAGGATTTTGTTTTTGTTTTTGTTTTTTTTGCCATTTTCTTTTACCTTCGAGTACTAGGGACTAGGAGTGTGATTCTAGCAGCAAGTAGGGCAAACAAATCATTTAGATCTGGACTTGGAGGCAGTGGTTGCTTAAGTGTAGAGGTTGCTCTATGCCAAGGTGGGGGGTGCCTGGCCTCATGCCTGAACGGAAATCCTACCAAACTGATTAAAATCAGCTGAAGAGAGTTTGAAATCCTACTGGGTTTTAAATGATAAATGTGACACATGCTTACTAAACCAAAAGGTCCCCAAAAATCAAAGCAAATCTTACTTAGATTTTATTTGATATGGAATGACAGCAAGGGGGGGTGCCTTTGATAAAGACCATAATAAACAGTTACTGGGGACCAATATGGCCAAACAGACCCACTTGATCAGGGAAGAATAAACCTAATAAACCCTAAAAACAGCCACAAAGAGGCTGAATTAGACACTCGAGGTTCTTAACCAAAGGTAGGAGTGTGTAGACCCGCCCTGTGAAAGAACGCAAACCCTAGACAGACAATAGACATGAGGGGATGACTGAACAGATGTTGGTGTGGGGCCCATGTTAGCAGGGACAGGTCGGCATGACAGTCCCATGCCCTCCTCTCTCTCTTTTTTTCCTCTTTTTTTTTTTTAATGTTATATGTGCTTTCTCCTTAAATTGTTAATTTGTTGTTATGTCCCTCCAAAACATCTTCGTCCAGCTGAAGAGCCACCACCACCCAACCAACTACCCATTACAACAAACCACAACCCCGATTCAGAAATCAGAATCCTCAGGCACAAACAAAGAAAGTGCCAGAAAACTCAGACAAAGGAGAAAACAAATATAATAAATAAAAGAAAGGAAACCAGCAGAGCAGAGATTCCAGAGTAGAAAGATACTCTCTTTATCCCCTCACTCATTACTCTCTCTATTTCAAGCTCTCTGCTTTGTGTTTCTGAATTTCATTTCCAAATGGATTGTTGGTCTTCCCCTCTCGCTGTGGATGATGAGTTTGAGAAGCTTGTGATTCGAATGAACCCTCCCAGGTACTTTCTTTCAATCTCTGGATGTTTTTTCATTGCTTTTATCTGTGCTGGGATTCCATTTTACGTTCCAATTCGGTCTTGGCTCTCGTGGAATTGGACCGCTTTTCTTTCATTTCTCAAAAATTCCACCGTATTGAGCTGAAAGCGTCGATCTTGATTGTTTTAGCAACATGGGTTTGTGATTTAGTTCCCTGCTTGATTACGGAATTTGCAGGGTTACAGTTGATAATGCCTCCAGCAGGAAAGCCACTTTGATTAAGGTATTTGATTGAATTCTCTCAATTCTTTTGGGTTATCTTGTATGCAATTCGCGAGACCCTCTGTTGCAATGAATTTTGTGGAATTGTTAGGTCGATAGTGCAAATAAGCGTGGGAGTTTGTTGGAGTTGGTTCAAGTTCTCATTGACTTGAATCTTATAATTCGTCGAGCTTACATTTCTTCAGATGGGGAATGGTTCATGGATGGTTAGTTTCTGATTTTCATACATACGTAAGACCCTGGATGTGTGGTTTGTGATTGAGTTTTCTTGTTTCCATTTGTTCTTTGCAGTATTTCATGTCACAGATCAGAATGGGAACAAGCTATTTGATGACGATCTTGCAGAACGGATTCAACTGGTAGATATGCGAACCAATATTCTTTTTACTTTTTATTTATACCAATTATGAAGTGCCTAAGAAATTATTACCTTGGAGCTGGAGATATTGATGTTAAGAGTGCGAATTCTGAAGGGTGTTTAAACTGATATACTTCTAGGAAGAACTTGGTAGCTGATTTCTGTTGTTTTCCCCGTTACTTTGCTAAACGCTCATATTGGTTTTGACTTTTGTGTAGTCCGGCAAATTTTTCAAATTAGTTTTATCAATAGCCTAGCTTTATTTATTCCCATTCGGATCAATATAGCTTCTTATGTTCTGCTCAGGAATCCCTGTTCATATTAATTTCTTATTTAATTACATGATGGTCATGAAAGGAACCTAGTTGACCAAACTGTACATAGGTACATAGATATCAAACTGAAAATAGTTTTGTGTTCTATGAAGCCTCCCATGGGCCGGGGGCTAGCTACAGGGACTTCTACTTTAATCACCATCCTCGATTACATAGATCAACAATTAGATACTAGTAGGACCAGACAAAGGAGGGGCTGTGCTTGCTGTTTAGTCTGTACTCTAATTATTTAGATGGAGCCATGAGAATTGCAAGCCATATTTATAGTTTAATTTTACATGTCACAGTCGCTAGGACCTAAGGCACATAGCTTTCGATCCTTGAGAAGGTCCGTGGGTTTCCAAGCTGCCACGGAACACACAACTATTGAATTGACTGGAAGAGACAGGCCAGGCCTACTCTCAGAGGCTTTTGCTGTTCTTGCTGACCTCAAATGTAATGTCGTAGCAGCAGAAGTCTGGACCCACAATTCAAGAATGGCGTCAGTTGTCCTCATTACTGATGAGGCAACTGGATTGCCAATTGACAATCCTGATCAGCTTGCTAAGATCAAACAACTTCTTCTTTATGTGCTAAAGGGGAACAGAGATAAACGGGGTGCAAACACTGCTGTTTCGGTCGGTTCAACTCATAAGGAACGGAGGCTGCATCAACTGATGTATGCTGATCGCGATTATGATATGGATGACACAGATTGCATGTCAACAAGTGACAGGAGCAAACTTCTTGTAACTGTAGAGAAATGTGCAGATAAGGGATATACTGTTGTCAACTTGAGGTGCCCTGACCGTCCTAAGCTATTGTTTGATACTGTATGCACGCTGACAGATATGCAATATGTGGTATACCATGGAACTGTCATTGCTGAAGGGCCAGAGGCTTATCAGGTTGTCTTTTGTTACTTTGAATTGCTTTGATGGCTTTTCTTCTTGATTATGCTTTGCATTGACTAAAGTTGAAAACATGGGCTTTCTATGCGTATAGGAATATTATATCAGGCATACGGATGGCTGCCCTATTAGTTCTGAAGCAGAGAGGCAAAGGGTAATTCATTGCCTAGAGGCTGCTATCAAGAGGCGAACTTCTGAGGTAAAGAGTGTGGGGGGATTCAAATACATACAAGATTTTCAGTACTTGTCCAACTCTTATATGATGCTAATGCACATTCTCATAATACAGGGCATAAGACTAGAACTCTGTGGTGAAGACAGAGTTGGCCTTCTATCTGATGTTACTCGAATATTCAGAGAAAATGGTTTATCAGTAACCCGAGCCGAGGTCACCACCAGGGGTTCCCAAGCTGTAAATGCTTTTTATGTGACTGATGCATCAGGAAATCCAGTAAAGAGTGAAACAATTGAGGCAGTTCGGAAAGAGATTGGCCTCACAATGCTACATGTGAAGGATGATGCCTACTCAAAATCTCCAACCCAGGAGAGTGGGAAGTTCTCTTTGGGTAATCTCTTTCGAACCAGATCGGAGAAGTTCCTATACAGCTTGGGTTTGATAAAGTCATTTTCTTAAGCATTAATAAGTTTTCCACCCCCCCGGACCCCAACAAAGGAAAGGTGCTGTCCACTAATTAATGCCTGTAGATATCAGGAAATGTCTGCTTAGTTGTAGATTTTGCCTGTAGATAGATTTTGCAGGTTAATGAATCCCTTGCTGATCTTGGTCAGGCTTTGAACTTTCAATATTTCAACAATTGCTAAGCCTCACGTATACATTTCCTTATGCTGTCTCTTTTTGTTCCATGTTTGGTGTGCATAAATCCTCTTGTTTCATCCTTTGATCTTCAGACTGTTTTCATGTAGACTATTATTATATAGATGGACAATTAAAAAAACAACTCTTTTGCTGCGGCATCAAACATAATGCCGAAAATGACATGGAAAATTAGAAAGACTTGGCTCAAAAGGGTTTTGTCGTTTTTTAAATAAAGCCACAATATTCGTAAAAAAAAAAAAAAAAGACTACAATAAAAGAAAAGAGATAGATAGCCATGACCCCTGATCTGAGAAAGCCGCCAAGGTTGATGACAAGTTGCAGTTCAGAGGATTCCATAACACATCGATAAAGTCATTTCTCTGAGTTGAGAAGTTTTCATTCCATGCCTTTATTATGATTATTTTCTACTCTCTTGGAAGTGGCTACGTACGTACGTAGTGGTTTAGTAGGAAAGGTCACTACCGAACAGCAACCTCACAGCTCTCTGTACTCACTACTCCATGTGGCAGCATCATCTGGTGCGAGAACTTGAGGACTGGTTTGCCACTTTTTACTTCCTTTCCCGACTTGTATTATTGTTTTTGGAATCTTTTGGCTATTAAAAATTGTTTTGTTCTCGCTCACTGTACCCAAGATAAACCTCCCGTTTTCCATACCTGTTGATCATGACATGCTTTCTCCACTACCATATATTCTACTTTTGAAGTGCTTTTTCTTTTAGTTCTTTTGATAGTACAAAGAGACTGATTTTTATCAAATTGAGATACTATCCAATTCTCCGACCCAATTGAATGGTTCAGATGAAAACATATTGAATGCCTATGTGGGGTGGGGGTCTATATCTGTAAAAAATTATACACGAATAGCATTGCATATTGTAGAGCCTATATAATATGTTTATCTGATCTCTCCAAAATTAGAGCATCTAAGAGTAATGTTATACACCACACCACCATCTTATTTTCATCCCACTACGTAAGATGTGGCATATTTATTACCATTGGATGATAATAAATCATCTAATAAATAATCATTTAATGGTAGTTAATGTGCCACATCATGTATAGTGAGATAAAAGTGGGATGATGGTGTAGTGTATAGAATTTTCCTTTAAATAATTAGAAAGAAAATATATTCGGTTTAGAACAATTAGCTTCACCACTTTGAAATAATTGGGACACTAATTAAGAGGGATGTTGTTCTCATCTCATCACATCTATGGTCTTTACCTCCTTCGTGCACATTCATGTCAATTGTATATATTTTAGCAATAATATAAGAGAAGAAATTATATGCATCAATCACTATTCACTTTCGTACTTCATATCTATAGCTTTCTTTTTTTCAGAGTGTAAAAGTATTTTTTATAAGATGTGGCGTTGGACTTGGTTTATAATGATTAATGAGAATAATTTTTCTAATAAAATTAGCTGCCATATAATAACAATAAAATGATGTAAACGTTTATTTGCTCATTACAAAAATATAAATAAACATGATGGCCAATTTGAAATAAAGAAAATGACAATTTTTTTGTTTTTTTGGTAGGCAAACAAAAAAAACAACATAAATAATTGCCAATGAAAAACTAAATTGATAGCACAATGATGTCTATAATTATTTATATAATTAATCCATCAATCAATCAAATAGTCGTTTATGAAGAGTCCAGACAGATCCTTAAAAAATGGAGGGAGGTTTGCGTCACGAATCTTTACAGCCGCATGTGACGTCGTTTTCACTTTGTCCGTATTAGGCCGAGATTGATCTCTACCGTCCGTTCCCAATTGTCCAATCAACCGCCGATACATGTGGGGTCCACAGCTAAGTAAGTGGGCTTGTCCTACGTCGTCTTTTTGCATTTACTCTTATATTTATTTCTATTTAGATTAAATGTAGTATATAATTAATAATTTATTGCGTCATAAAAAAATATGGTATTTATTGGAATCTTATTCGAAGCTTGAAAAAGCATTACCTTCTCTTTTATTTAATTGTTTCAAAAGCAATGATAACGTGACATTTGTATCCCACCGATAATTGGTGACTCCATCTTTTGCAAGTTGATCCAAAATATTATATTTTAAAATAAAATTAGAAAATAAAAATGGAATACTTTATTAAAATTCTTTATAATTTTAGATTTTTTGCCAACATTTTTTAGATGATTATATTGAACCTCACAGTATTAAATGCTGGCGGTAGACAATATGAATCCCAACATTAAATAAGTAATGTCCACATTATATGTATCTGAGTCATTTTCTTTATTATTATATGGAAGCTGCTATAACCCTCACCAAGCAGGTAAGATTTTTTTTTTTAATATTTTTTTAAACTCGTTAAACATTTTTAAAAATTAAAAACTATAAATTAATTAAAAACACTTCTTTAACTATTAAATAAAAGAAATCAAATCGGTGAGAATTTTTGGTGAGATGCCCAAGCATTATTCTTATTATATAGGGTAATATAACCATAATGATTAAACTCAATGCATATTCCAAAAATGATTATAATGGTTATGAATAAGTCTATGTGAGATGAATCTGCTGGCAGTAAAGATAAAAACGAAATAAAAGATAAAATTATGAGCCTTCAATTAATGGCCTAAATGATGGTTACAAATAAATCTCCAGGTTAGTTACACAAAATCAAATTATTTCATCTTATATAATTATTATAATTTTTTTCAAATTCATACACAAAATATAATAAATAATTTAATTTTTTCAAATTCTAAAAAAAAATAATATATATTAAAAAATTTTATTCAACTTTCAATAAAATATCTCATATCATCTTATCTAAACTGCGTAACCAAACGAGGCAGTCTTGATTGGTATACGGGATGTGTGTACACAGACTCCTCACTCGACCACTACTTTTTATGTTTACATGAGGTCCCGTGCACTAATATTTTTGTTAAATTAATAGAGAAATGATTTGTAAAGTTTTAAATAGAAAAATCTCATATAAGCATTTGTAAAATAGTAAACCTCGCCAAAAAGAAGCTTAAAAAAAAAACCTATTTTTTACTGGTGAGATCTATTTTTTTACAAAAAAAAATATATATATATATGAAACTTATATAGTTTTTACTTCTACCTAGTATTACTAATATTTTATTAGGTATATGTTTGGCTTTTTATACGGATGGTGTCTGCAGCTCTCATCCGTACAGGTTCTCACTTTTTTTTTTGAAAAATAAATTGCTTGTATGGTGATGATGAATTCATTCTTATATGTTGAGGTTCGCACGCACGTTTTGTTGTATGGATATTCATATACTAAAAAAGATTTAAAAATCCAAAAGGGATGGTAGAGGGGTGACTCATAAGTGATTGTAAAGTGACATATCCCGAATATTCTGAAATGAGAGAAGAGAGGAGACTGTGGGTCCCACCGCTCACTAACACGGACAGCGTTCCCTCTGGTCTCTCTCAAATAAAACCCACTCTTCCAATAATGGTTACAGTTTTTCCAAAGTTAGTCAGTAAATAATAATTTGAATAAAGTGAGTGGAAGTACCATCATAATTCTATGAAAAGTTTTACTATACACCACACATAATTCTATACCCAAACCCTACAGGAGTTATGATATATATATTTTATACGTAGGAGTTATGATATATATTACATTCACATTTAACTATGTTGATGCGACACTACTCGTTTAACCAATAAATCAGCTTTTACTTTTCAAAATAAAGACTTAAGCTCTATTCGGATACGAAAATACTCTCAACTCATCTCACCTCATTATTACAATTTTTTTAAATTTTCATATAAAATATAATAAATAATTTAATTTTTAAAATTTTAAAATAATAATATTTCACTCATCTCATTTTGCCACCTAAACAGTCCTTAAAAGATTGAGTAGATGAGACCATAATGTATATGATTTGACAAACTTTAGTTAACAGGTGGGGTAGTGTGCAGATAAAGACGCACAAGTCTTAATGGAGTCCACTACCCAAGCCCGACAAAAGCTGTGGTTATGAGATTGCTAGAGTAGGCCGACAGGTGGGTTCAGGGGCCCATTTACAATTGGGTAATGCAGCGGGATCCCGCTCCAAACTTGAACATGTTTTATAATATTATAAATTTTTTTCTTTTTTTTTTAAATATTTCAAAGAAAAAAAAAATTCACAATATTATTAAACAACACTTTTTAATCACTAAGTTAAAAGAAAAAACTAAAAATAAAATAAAATATTGGAGCGGGACCTTGGAGTGAGATCTACCAATTCCTATCATTTTCCTTTACAATTTTTGCAATATCAGCTAGGAATAATAATAATAATAATAATAATAACAATAACAATAATAATAATAATAATAATACATCCAGCATAAGCATAATGGGATAACACACTAATTTACATGACACCGAACAAATCTCATCGAGCTTCTTATTAAGCCATCACCACATGATTCAAGTGCACGTAAATGTATGAAAATTCCACCGTATTCAAGAACCCTAAACCTCCAGTAAAGGATTCCCTAATCTCTTCAATAAAACTCCCAGTGTTATAAATCTCTTTCTTCGGGAATAAAAATAAACAAAATCCTTTGGTGCAGAACTCATCCCAAAGAAAAGCCCACACCGAAGCAAAATAAAAGATTTAAAATAAATAAAATAAATCTAGGAACATCCACGTTAGACAACTGGAAGCTCACCGCAGTCAGCAATGACCACCTTCTTTCTAGGACGGTCTCCTCGGTCAGTTTCTTGGGATTCAATCAGCCTAACAACATCCATGCCCTCCAGAACTTGTCCAAAGACAACGTGCCTTTGATCCAGCCATGAAGTCTGCCAATTACCAGATAAGGCAATATTTATACGTCAAGTTTATTAGTAACATGACATTTCTGTAAAAACTCTCACTAATCACAAATGACAACCATTAAAAACTCTTGCCCGCCAGAAATATAAATTGTGTTCAATTACAAGTCCAAATTTGTTCAATTACGCATACAACC
>QEOT01005766.1:38958-84746 GCA_003123785.1 Pterocarya stenoptera
AGATGACCATTTGCTATCACGGCGTGTTTCATGCCCAGAATTACGACCATCATGCCACCGATCAGAGGTAGGCAATGCTCTACTCTCACCTGCTTCCCTAATTGAGACATTGTCAGCACGGCGTTCTGCCTTCCTACGATCTCTTCTGCCACCGAGTAAGCTAGTTTCTCTTTCCTCTTCACGCCAGCGACGGCTACTTTCACTGTCAGTGGCAGTCTTTCTCCAATCTTTCCTGTCCTCTGATCCATCCAAACGCCAACCCTCTTTCGGATTGAGGTCAGTTGAGTTTCCAAGAGAAGCAGAAGTTGGAGCACGCATTTCCTGTCATATACGAGAAAACACTAAATGTGTTACCCAATGTGATACTGCAAATTCTCTGTGAATCTCTGTATGAAAAATGGCCATATTGTCCTAACTTGAAGATAATAAAAAGTAACAATTATAATTCATGACAGAGAATTAGAAGCTGAACATATTACACATTATCTAACCTCAACTTACTCTGATACATAAAATACTAATAATGAACTCCACTTCTTGCAAATGAACATTGTATAAGTACCAATGGTATAGAATGAGCAAGCAACAATATCGAAGAAGGTAGAGTCCCCCGGCATGGAGTATTGGTAGCCTTCCCAACAGAAAATAAAGAAGAAAGTTATCGTACTAACTAAAGAAAGGGCTATGCACCAAGCTAGAATACCAAAATTGGGGGTCAGCATTTTGACACGAAAAAAGATTACGCACATCAACTGTCTTCTGAAAGTAAATCAAATGCCATGACGAGAATGAATAACACCTTGTTATCTTCGATAGTATCCCAAAGTATATGGAGAGAAGGAGATTGGCTCAAGTCATGAGCCTCAATACCAACTAATTGGGGTCAGCTACATGGATAGGATTATTTCGTCCCCTATAATCTATTGAACACCCATGTCTTTCCATATAATTTAAACATATGTCCTTTTTTGCTATATAAAGATATCACTCTTTCAAACTAGTGCATTTGCAAGCCACTGATGCACTTGCATGAACCATCTCAAATGACTCTCCCTTCCTTTATCCTTAATTGGTGCTGGCCTTGCTCATGAATAAAAATACTATTAAATGACTAGTAAATACAGCCATCAATGATTATGAACCTATAAAATATCAATTTTAAAACTCACTTCTTCCTTTTTAGTTGATAAAACAAAACAAGCACCTGTACTGCCACTACTTTTTTCATTCTTCTCTTGTTATTCATAATAGATAAATGATGTACAAAAAGGATAGCTACTGCCAAGAATGCGCACCAAGATGTGTATCCAGAGTCCCGCACCTCTTAAATTTCAGAATTTTTACTCCTGCATTATCTCTATGCTGACAGCAGCTTTGTTTGTGGTCTAGGTTTAAATTATTGGAATAGTCATACACTCAAATATAATCTAAAGTAAATAGGGACATCAAGACAATGCATACACGCACCTCTGACTACTGCTGCAAGAAGCTAGACTCCCTTTTTAAATGCATGCTAGTCTGGTAAAAACAGTATGCATGCATATTACATATGCCTAAATCACTTAAACAGAAAAGATACAAAATAATATGGTACCCGAGAAGGAATGTGTGCTCCAAGTAGAAAAAAATATACAAAAAAAACAGAATTTTCTGTATAACACAAAACTCCCAAAAAGAAATCATTGAGCGCACAATTCCATTGAGAAAATAGCAAACAGTGTACTTGGGCTGGGCCTTTTGCATTTTTTAATTAACTATTATAAAAATATATATGTCTAACAAGGAATTTCTAAGAAAGTTTAAAAGCCAAATAGAAGTTTAATTTAGATGGTGACAAGTTTGCAGTAAATGTTTTTTATGAGTAGTTTATAATCACGATACCAACTATATTTCCAATATAAAAATGCATTTTGATACAATATATGTAAACGTACATCCACATTAGTCCTACTTCAAACACCAGGTCCCGTTTGGATACATAAATGGTTTCGTTTCATCTCATCTCATCTCATCATTACAACTTTTTCAAATTCTCACACAAAATATAATAAACAATTCAATTTTTTCAAATCCCAAAACAAGTATAATATTTTTTTTTATGTCGAGGAACCTCTCCAAGGCAAGGCCCTTCGGACCCACCCCTGCAGAGTGAACCCCGGTCTCGTGCGCCACACCCTAAGAAGTTTCCCCACACAGAACTGGTTAAATCACTGGCTTTTCACCAAGGAGTGTAGCCTCAAAGGATTGTTTGCACCCATGAGGTATTAAACCTTGGTCCTTGAAGGGAGTGATACCCAAGACCAAGGCCTTCACCACAAAAAACAAGAATAATATTAAAAAATAATATTCTAACAATATTTTCTTCAACTTTCATCTAAAATCATCTCATCTCACTATCCAAACGGGGCCTAAGAGAAAAGAAAAAAAAAATGAAACTATGTTTCCTGGGAAGGCAGATTATACCATCTTAGGCTCAGTTGGCTTGGCATAAAGCCACTGGGGAGACAGAGGTATGCTGCTTTCTGATGCCACTTGATCTGCAATAAATAACAAAAATTAACAACATGCACTACATCAGATCAGAAACAGGAGCAAAAACGATAGCAAGTACAAGGGATATGACTCCATAGGTCATCATTTTGGCGACAAAATAAATCCAATTCAGCCTCAATACCTTTTGACACGTCAAGGAACCCCATTAGCCCCTTTTCCTCTTCATTCCCTCCAGAAGCTTCCACTGGCAAAGATGGAAACACAAAAATTATATGTTATGGTTTCATTTGCAAGGTGAAACTGCTAACAAACAGTCCAGCAAAAAAAGCAATCCAACCCCCCACACCCCCCGGGGGGCGGGGGCGAGGCACCCTCAACAAATAGAGAAAAATATAGATTATGATTTTTTCCTGAAATATAAA
Organism: Pterocarya stenoptera; assembly: GCA_003123785.1. Taxonomy (NCBI): domain Eukaryota; kingdom Viridiplantae; phylum Streptophyta; class Magnoliopsida; order Fagales; family Juglandaceae; genus Pterocarya; species Pterocarya stenoptera. The sequence goes on from QEOT01005766.1 coordinate 41,874, forward strand.
TAGCACATTTGAACACAGAGAATGCTCCAAGCACTGAACCAACATCTTCAGAGCTTCCAAAAGATTTACGCTAAATTGCTAAGTTCCTAAATTAGCCAAACTCACAGGCCACCAAATCTCAATCATAAAAACCAATGTCATTCCTGTCCACTCACGAACTTCAATACGCAGAAAACTATCTTCATCCAAAAATCAGAACAGCCCTAAAGTCATATAAATCCCTCAATTAGAAAACAAAATAATGGAACAAAAAACTAACTGAAACCAACGGTATAATTACAAATAACTCATTGAACTCTAAACACAGCGATGTTTGCAAATTATTAATCAATTTACTAACAAGTTATAAACTCGTAATTCAATCAACCGATAAATGATTTCTAACCAACCTTAAGAAATTAAAACAATTTGATCTGAAATAGGACCGATAAATGGATATGAAAATCAGAAACGGTATTTGCTGATGATGTTGGAAACCCTAATTGAGGAAGTTGACCGTTCAATAACAGAAAATGAACTGGTCCACCACAAACTAGGAGGCTCACGATCAATAACGCCTTACGCCTAACGTCGCGTCGAATCCAAATGTACCAAACCACCAACTACAGCCTTTTTTTTCTATTTGGAATCAGCTAAACGAATCGGGACTCGTAAAAACATCGAGAAAATAAATGCGAATGAAGATAAATGAATAAGGAGAGAGGAAGAGCGGGGAAGTACCTTTGGAGGTCCAGGAGTGATCGGACGGCTTGGATGAGATGAGATCGTCCGGTAGATCGAGCTTGCCTTCCCCCATCGAAAGTTTAATGCGCAACCAGATTGATCGAGCGAACGAGAGAGAGAGAGAGAGAGAGAGAGAGAGAGAGGATCTAATCAAAGTAGACAAACAAACACCCACACTGGATTGGAGTTCCGAAGATACAGAGAGAGAGCGAGAGAGAGAGAAAGAGAGAGCGCGATCGAGAAAGGGGGGAAGGTACAAAGGAAGGTTACTAAGGTAATTGGGGATTCAGGAGGTCGGGGGAATCTAGGGTTTCGGAAACAGCAACAGAGAACACTTGCAGAGAGAGCGAGAGCGAGAGACAGAGAGTTGCAAAGGGTGAGTAAGGGGAGCGTTTGGGTGGTGGTCAGAACAGCCAAAACAAAACCGATCAAGTAGAATGATTTCAACAAGTTTTGATTATTAAACATTTGTATTTTCTATTTTTCTATTTTCGGAAACCTTTTTTGGGATATGAGTTAAATTGAGGTTAAAATTAAAAAATTAAATAAAATATTGTTAGATTATATTTTTTAATATTATTTTTATTTTAAAATTTAAAAAAATTAAGTTATTTATTTTATTTTATATTAAAATTTGAAAAAATTGTAATAATTAAATTTAATGTTTTCTAAAAACAAATAAGAGCAGATAATCCAAATAAAAATCATCAACTTTAATCGGTCAACTAGGCCCAAGGCAGAAAGATTGGGATTCAGATCTCTATTGGAATTTAGTTCAAAATAAGATCAATGGAAGATAGATTTGTAATATGAATTCTACCGTTTGAATAAACTTTTATGAATAAATATAATAATAGAGTTCATTATGAGTTCATCTATCCTATAATTATTAATTTGATAGAAATTTTAGAAGATTCAAATTCAAAATATTATTAGTTTTTTATCCTTATGTTTTTCTTCTCACTCATATTTATTTATGTGATATTATATTTAAGTGGCTTTGGTAAAATCTTAAAATGAACAGCACTAGCCACTATTTCTTAGAAAATAATAAATTATTTCTTTCTAATTTGCATGATGAAATAGAGATATTAGCTCATAAAATAGAAAATGATTTATTAATTCTAATTACAAGCTGGCATAGATTATATACTATATATTATTATACACGGTTGATTTTGGCATGACAGATAATATACTATATAATATTTATTTTTTATTTTAATATTTAAATATGTATGTATTTAAATAAAATAATAAATTAGATATTAATTAGATAAAAGTGTTTGATGTAACGATTCTTCATAGGTAATGGAAGTTACAGAGACCACGACTTGGGCCCATGAAGCAAAGTCCACAGGGGTAAGCCTAGAGACAAATGGACCCTAGGTGGGGACATCCTCTATCTACCTCCACCATCATTTTCTGACCGATTGATTATTCTTTGCAAATCAAATCCTGTCCCCCTTTATTAATCCAGAAAATACTTTTTCTTTCCATTTCGAATCACTTCTATAACTAATGTTGCATTTCTAAGTAATTTTTATTTAAAAATAATCGATATAAAAGTCATTTAATTGTATTATATTAATTATTAATTAAAAATGATAAGATTCAGGATGTTAAATAGTATTAATCTTGTCAACTGAGTTTATATTACTTTTTAAAATATTGGAAGATTTTTGGGCCTTCGGGGGAGCCCAAAGTAAACCCTTTTCTTGTATAGTTTCATATAGGAGAATTAATGACATGCTTGATAATATTTTATGACGTCACTCAACATATATTCATTTGTTCTAATTATTTTACCCCCTTTAAATTTTTAATATAGAATAATAAAATACAACCACAGTGAATGGTATCTTATTACAAATTAAAATAATTAGAACAAAATGATATATTTTGAGTGACTCGATAATTAGTTTTGAAATGGCCTCAACACCCTTTAAGGAGAGGATTTTTTTTTTTTTCAAAATTAGATTATTAGACATAATAAGATATATATCAATTTTCTCAAAAATTATAAAACAACGATGTGTGAACGCAAGTGATCTCATTTATTATATCAATGTTCTTTTCATTAAAAAAGTTCCGTCTAAAGTCTTGTCAAAATTGATTTTTTTTTCCCCAAATGCCTATAGCTTGATTGGCATAATCTCCAGTTTTTAAAATGAAAGTCTGAAGTTCAAAACCCCCTCCCCCAAATTAAAAAAAATTGATTTTTTTCCCTAGCAAAATAGACTTCCCCAAAGGCGACTTGTGGAATTTCCTATTCCAATTTCCATCTATTGATGAATATTCGGTGGAATATATATTTTTTAAAAATATATTATTTTAATTTGAAGCAAAATTTCAGAGAAGGATACTATGGAGATTATGACCCTTGGATAGAATATAATTTTAGAAAATGATACTATATATTTGTTCTTTTATTTTATTTTTACATTTTTCATTTTACTTAATTATTAAGGAAGTGACTATTAGTGTATTGATATTTATTTATTTTTAAATGTTTAAACATATTTAAAAAACGTTTGAAATAAAAAGCAAAAAAAAAAAAAACAAATACAATTTGAGCTAGGGCACACCAAATGTGCACATTCGGTTGGCATAGTAGCACTACCCTATAATTATATCCATTACTTTCTTACAAATTTAAGATTTTTTTTTTAAAAAAAAAGTATAAAGTGATAAGCAACCATTCTCTTTTCACGAACACTAAGGAGTTTTGTAGCACTAATGGGGCCGTGCAAGACCCATCATTAAGGGTGGGCAAAAGTTTCGACCACTACGACTCTGTCCAAGCCCCGACATTGCTCTGAGTCTGACGAAGTCGGAGCATTCAGAAATCGGAGTCAAAGTTTTTTATCCCACATGGGTTCTGAACTTAGACACTATTTTAAAAAAAATTGGACTAACTATTAAATGGAACAACGTCTTTTTATTCACAAGGGGGTCCAAAACACAGGACCCCTTCATTTCATTCTCACTTCTTCTCGCACAGGAACTCTCTCTCTCTTTTCTGGTTCTCCTTCTCCAACTCTTCTCTCCCCGTCTCTCTTCTCTTCCCGTCACCTACACTGCCGCCAGCCATTGTAGAGGGAACTCCATCCATTGTTCTTTCTTATAAGCCTTACATCAAACATTTTGTTATAGGAGTTTTAATTTTTTGTTAATTGAATTATTTATGGTTCGAAAATTGTTGAAGTTGTTTGTGAAATTTGTTGTTTTTATAATTTTATTGTTGATTTATTGTTTGAATGGGGGGATTTATATTTGTAAGGTTTTAGTCATGAGATTTGTGGGATTTTATTTGGGAAGAATCGTCTCCAGTGTGGCTCGAGTGAACATCACATAGTTTGTTCGCTCGAGTGTGGCTTAAACGAACATCACACAGATTATTTTCTGGAGCCTTCGCTCGAGTTTGATTGTTCGCTCGAGTGTGGCTCAAACGGACATTTAGTTTTTGTATTTTATTTATTTTTAAAACTAAAAACATGACTAGACACATATGTTTTTTCTTTTCAATGTGTTTCCAATGTGTAGATAATTTTCATAACATGTTAAATGACAGTTGTTTGTTAATTATTTCAGATTATTTTCGTAGCAAATTATAAATGCTACACCATCTCGCCCACAAGAAGATGACTTGCAGTCGTTGGCGTCACTGACTGGTACTTTGGGCCATAGACCTCCATCTAAAGCAACTACCTCCTGTACAAGTAGTCGAGTTGTGAGAACCCAGACTCTACCAAGTCCCCGCTCCTATTTTTTATTTAAAAAATTATTTTAGTCCTTAGAAGATTCTAAGTGTTGGAAGGAAAAGCCTTAGAGTATGTTGTATTTTTTTATCCTAAGAGTTCTAACAATAGGAAGTCCACAAGAGATAGGTGAAGGAAAGAACCCAACAAAGCCCATGTGAATTTTGGCCAACTAAGTTGAACTTAGGGCTTGGAAGCCCAAAGTGACTTCTAAAAATGGGTGTAGGCGCCACATGGCACAAGAATGGTCATTTAGTCTTTTCTAGAAAGAAACCTAGGGAAGATGCAAGAATTGACACTTGTCCAACATGCAGGAGGTTCTAGAAGGTGTGACTAGAGGATGATGTCACCCGATTAAGGCTTACATGCCCACCTGCAAGGCCCATTTTGGTGAGTGACACTTGGCAAGCATGCAAAAGACTTTTGGAATTTCAAGAGGATCTTAATTTGGAAGATGGAAATGCATGTTCTAGAAAAATGTTCGAAAAGCAAAGAAAGAGAGAGGGAAATTAGCACCATGCATGGGGAAGGCCAAAGATCACATTGGGAAGGCCAAGGATCACCTAAGGAGAAGCTAGGGTTTCGGCCACACATGCAACACACACACACACTCACTTGCCACAAGAGAACCATACTTGTGATATGGAGTTCCAAGAAGAATTGAGTTTTGTGATTTGACCCTTATGCCACCTAATACATTGAATCTAAACAAAAGAAGAAGAGCAAAGTGGGAAAATAGAGGGTTTCTGTTGGTGGAGGCTACACACCACATGTGAGGAGGCCTTTGGGTTTTTAATGTCATTATAGAGAAGAGGAAGAGACTCCTTGTCCAGAGGCCAAATGGCATCCATGCACAGGGTCTTTGGAATTTCAAGAAGGGATGGAGAGCTCTATATAAGGGTATTGCTGAAATTTGGAATGTCTTTTGGCTAAAGTTCTCTTTTTTTTTTAAGGGATTTTCGGCAACCACCATTTCTCTCCAAGTTCTTACGCTTTTTCACAACTTTCTCACCAACCAAACACCACCATTTCTCTCCACTATTTTGAGAATCACAAAGATTTCACCTACACCATTCGAGAGGAAGGAGAGTACGAGGAGGTAAGAGTCATTCCATCATTTCTTGCACACACGGCCAAGAGGGAAAAACAACACCAAGTTTCAAATTTAGGATTTTTCCCACATGTGCACACACTCACTTTTAAAACTAGGATTTTTTCTTCAAGAAAAGGAAGGATCCGAAAATATCATTTGTTTCACGCTCTTAAACACAAAATTTAGAGGGATCGAAGGCCATGGCCACCACTTAGAAGAAGGCTAGGGTTTCTTAACCTCAAGAGTTTTGGACCATAAGGTTTCTCATGGAAAAGCATTTTTCAAAAATCCTAGATGCACACACTCTACCTCTTTTATTTTGAGATTAGGATTTTTCAATTGTTTTCTAATATGTCTTGCATGTATTTTTTAGATTTTTACTATTTTATACTTTGAATTTTTGTAAGTAAACTTCCAACTTACTTTGGATAGCACTTGTATATATTTTGTAAACTTTTGTTTGTTTTTCATTGATTGAATCTTGTTATATTGTGGTATGTATATTCGGTTTTGATATGAATATAAAATGCCATATTTTTATGATGGTTTGTCGAAGTGTATTTTGAATATGCCATGATTAGGGTTTCAGTTTTGACATATATATGTGCTATGCATGGTTTGTTTTGATCTATGAACGTGTGAAACCATGAGAATATGTGTTGTGATTATGTAAATCCATATTTGGAGGACTTGGGTGTTTCGACCAAGGCCATATTAAGAGAATCTGAATCTGTTTTGGGTTTGGACGAGTGTGATTCAAGTATATTTATATGTATTCATCATTTGATTGCATGTTCTAATATTTACAAGCCATATTGTGAGATGTACATTGTGAATTGGATCATATATGTTTCAGGTTGTACATGTTGCATAAGTATGATAAATTGTAACGTCATGTGTTCATGTCGCATGCATATAAGTCTATGTTTTCAATAGAAAGTCAAAAGTATGTTTTATCACGACCCCAAGCATTATGACAAGAAAATGCCCTAGTGGAACTCTCTGTCCTCTCTGGAGTGTTTAAAGTCGAGTAGAGACCCTTAGGTCAACAAAGTATAGTCGACAGGCCTTGAATGATTCGTTAAGGAAATGAATTTGGAGCGAGGTTACACCTAAAGCTAGTGGGTGTCGTACAGTGAAGGCAAAAAGAGTAAACTGCGGTAAAAAAATATGTTTATGTTATGACGTAATCACCTCAATCAAGTGGATCGTTGCTTGATGTGGTAACTAGCGGGAAACACACGGTGATTAGGGAAGCCATGAGGTATCCATTCATCTGAACCATGAAATGAATAATGCATTTGAGCTCTATGTTGTAATACAATATGACATGTCATGATATGCTATGATATGCTACAATGTGATATGATCACAATACAAAAATGTCATGAAATAATAAGAATGACATGATATGTTATGAAGTGAAAAGTATGGCATGATATGTTATGACAAGGATAAGAACTCGAGCTCAAATGATATGAACATGTGATAAGAAGTCTAAAAGATGAAAATATGTTTTTATGAAAAGTCTACGCTGCATATGTCAAAGTTTTTATGTTAAAGTTTATGTCCATGCATTTATTTATGGATTGCTATTATTTGTGGTTTACTTGTATATTCCTGTGATATTTGTTGTATGTTGACTGTTTATTTGCTGAGATTTCTCCAGACTCCATAGAATCATGAACTTAGATGGCTCCGTGATAGAGGATGAGTATACCGTGGAGGCTCGTCATAACTTTACGACAGATGTTTTGAAGTACATGGCCTTGCTTATGAGAGAAATACTAGTTAGTATTAGTGATATTGAGATTGATGCTACTATCACCAACCCATTGAAGAATTTGAAATTTGGGTGGAACATAGACCGGTCGTCGACTTTTCTCAAGAGAGCCTTTGAGTCTGTGGTTGATGCTAAGGAAATAGCAAAGGATTTAGGTCTACTGGCACTTGAGCCTCCAAAGTCACAATGGGTCTATTGGTGTTTGACTCTAGATGGGGCCATGGTGATGAGGAAAGCAGGAACCTAAGACCTTTCGATGAAAAGACTATGAATAATGCTTTTGTGAAACAATATTTTGATGGTCTCTTTGTTTTGGGAAATGTTTTAAAAACAATCATCTATTCTGAAAAAGTACAATTATGTAAGTTTCAAACTTTTGGGATTTACATTCGGTACCATATTTATTTGTTGTCACCATCCTTAAGTAGTAAAAAGAATTGTCTGCTGCGAATTATTACATAATGTTAGATTATAGGTGCATTGCATCTTAACTGTCATGTACAAGGGGTATGTAGCCTTAAATTACATGGCCCGACACTTCAATCACCGTCCAATCCCAAGCAGAGGCTGGGGCGTCACACGAGTCCTAATAGATTTAGAAGATATTGATATGCTTAATGAGGAAGAAAAATTGATTAATGTTGAAGCTGATCGACTAGCACGACCTAGTAAAAAAAGAACAAGGACGTGGGAACATATCACCAAAGTTTCCAATGATCGTGAAAACCTGTAGGCTCGATACCACTATTGTAGACAATTATGTGGTTGTCATTCAAAGAAGTAAGACACTTCAGTATTAATAGCACATCTTGCAGGCTGCCAGCAGTATAAGATACACAGAGGGTTGGTGGTAACTGATCAGACGAAACTGAGTTACGAGACTTATATAGCCACTTATGATACGCAGATTAAGAAGTTTTCAATCCCTCAATACAATGAGAAGATCTTGAGGGATGTTCTTGTAGAGATGATTATCATTCATGAGATGCATTTTACCACGGTTGACAAGGCAGGATTCTCAAATTTATTCATATTTTAGAGCCACGATTTTCCAAACCTTCACGGTATACTATGATGCGTGATTGTTTGAAGAGGCATGTTAAGGAAAAGACAATGATGAAGGAAATGTTCGTTGCCACTGACCAGAGAGTGCCATTTCTGATATATACGTGGATCTCCATACAGAATGTGGGTTACATGTGTATCACTGCTCACTTTAATAGTAGTGAGTGGACGTTGCAAAAACAGATTATCTGCTTCAAATAAGTTGTTGATTACAATGTTTCATCTATTGACATGGAGATGAATGCCTTTATAAATGATCGAGGGATTATAAAGTGCTTTGTATCACGGTTGACAATGTATATGCGAATGATACTGCCATTGATTGGTTCAGGTGGAATACGACGATAAAAGAAGATATCATTCGTGAGCACGAATTTATTCATATTCGATGTTGTGCTCATACCATCAACCTCATAATTTTCGAGAGGTTGAAGGAGGTTGATGATTTATTACTAAAATTCAGAATCTTGTGAGATATGTGAAGGCTTCCCCCAACGGCCCCGCCAATTTAAGACAATAGCCAAAAAATTTGAGATTTCATCTTTTAGTATGTTGTAATTGGACATTTTGACTAGATGAAACTTTACATACATGATGTTGAATGTAGCACAAAAGTACCATCCATCATTCAAGCGGATGGAAGCATGAGGTATGCTTTGCTGGAGTCAGTTGGGGGGAGAATGGGACTTGTTGTACCAGACATAGCTAATTAGGCCAATGTTAGGGGGCTCAGTGCACCTAATGATACATTCCAGATTTTAATTAGATGGAATCTGAATTCTGACAAGTTTCCAATCATTTCCCAAAAAGTCAAGGATGTACTAACCATTCATATTACTACAGTTATCTTTAAGTCGGTGTTTAGCACCGAAGGTTGTGTCTTGGATGCTTATCGGAATTCATTGTCTCCAACCATCGTCGTGACCCTCGTTTGCGTATAGAATTGGTTAAGTTTAACGCCTATTGGAGTAGATACCGTTGATGCCGAGAGCTATAGGCTTAAATCGAGCAACTTTATGGTTTTAAATTATTATTTATGTAATTTTAATATTTTTATTATTTAATTTATAAATTTATATGATTTTGTAGACCTAGTTGTGAACCCAGACTAATTGTGGACAACTAAGACAGACGCACTGTGGGATGAAGAACCCCTAAACCATTTCTTGGCGAGAAACTCAATACTATGATTACCATCATGCAAAACTCGTCAGAGTTAGAAGTGGATGTGAGTTCATAATGTGTTCTATTTTATGTCATGTATCACTTAGCTGATGGTTTAGAAGTCTATAATTAAATGATTAAAAGATAGTACATCTGATCAGTAAAATTTTATGCAGGCAATCACTATCGAGTATCAAGTCGACAAGTCATCGACTGAAATGTATGGATTGTTAGGACTGATGCGGGGGACTATGGCAATTTGAATCAAATCTATAACATTATTTATATTTTGGTGTTGTAAATTTAAATCTATTGCGAAGTTGTAGCTTTAAATTTAAATTTATTATTTGCACACATTAAATCATCTATATTTTGTATTGTACATGATTTAGTCATTGAAGTTTAGCTTTTTAACTTATTTTTTACAGTATTGTAGATTTTTTAATTATTTTTTTACATTATTTTGTCTTCTTTTTTTAATAATATTTTTAAATAGGGATAGGCCAATAATTGGGCCTTGGATATTAGGTCTGGGCCCATGGCCTAATCTAAGCAGGGCAAGCTCACATGCACTCCAATCGGAGCTTCGAGTTTTAAACTTCGAACTCTAAATTTCGATTGGAGTCGGAGATAATTTTTACCTTTGATTCTAGTCGGAGTCAGAGGTCGAAGGTGGGCGTTTCAACTCCGTCGAAGTCGGAGCCCACCTTTACCCAGCATACATCCTTGCCATTCGAGCAACCTGATGAGTCAACGATAAAAGACCTCAATCCAACTATGCCTTTCTAATGTGATTTGCAACATTTTTATTTTTGTTTTGCCAAGAATTTTTTTTTTAATTTTTAATCAGCTGTTATTCCATAGGCATAGAAATAATTCAAATCCTAACCTATATTTTAATCTTATAAATAAGTATTTTAAATATTGAACCTGTTTATTAATAAGGAATTTAGCGTTAAGGATATAATATAAATAATTAAATTTATTCATTCCAATCAACTTAAAGTTTTAGAATAAGTGATTTCGCGGTTAATATAATAAGTTTCCATTTTAGTGAAGTGCTTAGAGTGTCAATAATTGAACTTGCTGATATTTTTTGTTTAACTTTCAAGTAAAGGAAGAAACCTATTGTGCAATACCACTTATTTCTAAAAGTTAAGTTAATGAAAATATATAAATTTTATTATTTATTTTATATTTTAACATTTCACGTGTGGGCTAGACTCTAGCTCAATAAATGTACCATGTGAAATCACCACTTATTAAAAAACTTAAAACTAATTGAAAGAAGTAAATTTTATTATTTATTTTATATCTTAACATCTACCTCATCGTGCATATATCTTACCGGCAAGAAAAGGCTTTATATTTTTTTAAGTTCGTTGAATGGATCAAATCAAGTTTGTATTGATAATTCTCTTTTATAAATTAACAAAGAGATGCGTTAGTCTTCATCATTATATCATCATCTTTCAATGTGATATTAAATGACTATAAATTATTTTTCATCTATTATTTATTATCCAACAGTTTAAGAAAAATGATACATGACTTTCTCAAAGTTATTGTTCAGATATTTTAATATTTTTTAATAATTAAATAAATGACTATCGGTGAGATTGTATTTTTTTTTTCTTAACGGTTAAAGATATTAAAAAATATTTAAAAAAATAAAAAGAAAATCAAATACACTAGGCGCACGCTCAATAGGACATGCTGAACTCCCCCCTAACATTAAATTGTTCATAAATTAATATCCCATAAAAGAACGGTGAAAAGATGGTGATGAGAATTTTTCATTAAACAAAGGCAGCACCATTTAGCTAGGACATCAAGGGCCATGGTTCTATTATTATATTTCTAACAACAATAATTTTAAAAAATAACATAAGTACCTAGTTACGAGTAATTGGACAACTCCTCGCCGAATTGGATTAATTTATGAAATGGTCTGCTAATTAATTTGTTTAAAACCTCCCTCGGCCGAGGTCATGGCAGTACGCGTGCCAGTGATAGGGAAATTATATGTTCACGCTTGGTGTAGAAAGGTCGAGCGGTCCATTCCTGTGGTTTTTGCTGATAAGCACCAATAAAACTATATTATATATATAGTTAATAAAGCCGTTTAAAAGGATTCATAAAGTATATTGATCATTGAAAAAATTAGAATCATAGGCTAAATCATGAATAATTAAGATGAGAGCCATCCATCCTAGTCATATATGCATGCCATGGGTTGTCACATTTACATCATACATGATGTTATTGACTTCATCATATTTAGTTTTTCATTTTCTATACGTCTCTTATTTTAATTTAGAGACATGCTACATCCATGAAAAAAGACTGGTATGATTATTTATGACACATATATTCAAACAAATACATCATGATATATACAACCAGATAAGCGCTTATACAAGAAAATAAATCCTCCAATTTCCGAGCTTTTTAAAGTCAATTTATTAACATGTTGGTGGGTACTGTTTACACCTCCAAGCAGGCAAAGCCAAATAGTCAAAAGAATTATCTGGAATTAACAACTCTAGCTGTTGAGTTAAAGCAGCCTTGTAATGTAGCCATCTCAGTTTTCTTAGTCCTAGTTCGGTTTCAAGATTAAAATCTAAAATTTTGAAAACCTTCTATCTCATCATTACAATTTTTTCAAATGTCATACAAAATAAAATTAACAATTCAACTTTTTCAAATTTCAAAATAAATATAATATTAAAAAATATATTCTAACAATATTTTGTTCAACTTTTTAACTTTAATCTCAATTCATCTCATCTTATTTTATCTCATCTCCAAAAACAAACGAGGCCAATTTCCATTACACCCATATTTTTTATTTACTTTCAAATTTTACATGACCATCATCTATTTAAAATACAAGTACAAAGTAATTATATGTATATTACAACTCAATATACATACTATCGTTTCTATATATCTTACATATATTTATGTATGATGTCTAAGTTAATTTGAGAGCAGGCAATATAAAGATATAAATATTTTTCACAACTATTTTACAATTATACTAAAACGTTTTTCTTGTAAGGAAAATGCTAGTCTCACCGAAAGTGGATAAAGTGAGAATCTACGTATCGACTTCTTTTCTATTTTTACTTAATGGTTAATTAAGATATGTTTGTGATTTGTTTTTACAAAATGCTTAAAGAGGTTTAAAAAATGCTTGAATAAAAAAACACAAGAAATAAAGTGTATTTATGATGATCCTAGCATCAGGGAGACTCAATGGTAAGGCCATTTAAGCCATTGCCTAAGACCCTACTCTATGTAAGGCCTCCAAAAATAAAAATAGGTATTTTTTTAATTTCTTTTTGGAAAAAAAAAAAGTAAAAACCATTTCATTAAAAAAAATTTTAAATATTTTTTATAGTTTTCAATGTGTGCAAGTCCCATAATACTAAATCTAATATTTAATACAATGAATTATTTATATTTGAAATAATTTTTTTAAACTCTTGCTAAATTGAGACACAAAAGCTACGTTGATACCTCATTTTAAGTTATTGTTGTAAATATAAATTCACAAAAATTATATTTAAATATTTTAAATAAAATCTCATTTTATTGTAAAGTTTGAAAATATTCCAACTAATAATTTATATTTTATTGTATTATAATTTCAAATGACATACTTAAATCTTATCTTAGACCGCCCTTCCTAGCATTATCCTTGTGTAAAATAGAGTTGCAAGACAACCGTATGACGTGTCTCTATCACTACTCGTGGCCTCTGTTTACCACGCTTGCACGTTGCCAACAGATCATATGTACTAAATTTCCATTATACTATATAGCTAGGTGGTTGTATAATGAGTCAACAACTTCTGTTTTTTTTTTTTTTTTTTTTTTTTTTTAAAAACTTTTTTTTTTTTTTTTTTTTTTTTTTTAAAAACTTTTTTTTTTTTTTTTTTTTTTTTTTTAAAAACTTTTTTTTTTTTTTTTTTTTTTTTTTTAAAAACTTTTTTTTTTTTTTTTTTTTTTTTTTTAAAAACTTTTTTTTTTTTTTTTTTTTTTTTTTTAAAAACTTTTTTTTTTTTTTTTTTTTTTTTTTTAAAAACTTTTTTTTTTTTTTTTTTTTTTTTTTTAAAAACTTTTTTTTTTTTTTTTTTTTTTTTTTTAAAAACTTTTTTTTTTTTTTTTTTTTTTTTTTTAAAAACTTTTTTTTTTTTTTTTTTTTTTTTTTTAAAAACTTTTTTTTTTTTTTTTTTTTTTTTTTTAAAAACTTTTTTTTTTTTTTTTTTTTTTTTTTTAAAAACTTTTTTTTTTTTTTTTTTTTTTTTTTTAAAAACTTTTTTTTTTTTTTTTTTTTTTTTTTTAAAAACTTTTTTTTTTTTTTTTTTTTTTTTTTTAAAAACTTTTTTTTTTTTTTTTTTTTTTTTTTTAAAAACTTTTTTTTTTTTTTTTTTTTTTTTTTTAAAAACTTTTTTTTTTTTTTTTTTTTTTTTTTTAAAAACTTTTTTTTTTTTTTTTTTTTTTTTTTTAAACTCTAGCGATAAGTTAATAGCATTCAACTTGTTTGTACGAGTAGGTGATTATGATCGGCATCCACTTGCGGCCACCACGCCCAGCGTACTCGATCAACAATACTATCCATATGGGTTCTTTCTTTTCGTCTGAGATATTTCTTCTTTTTGTTTTTTTCTTTTCAATTATGAGCATCGGAAAATAGTGATTGGTACTTTCTGATCTACAGAGAGATGAAATGCAGACTCGGAAAGTCGGCGTACAAGCAAACCAGCAAAAATCCATAAAAGTTGTTAATAAATTTACAGATCAGATAGCATGCAGCTTGGATTTGTTTCTTGCTTATAATCCTCGTCTCGGTCTTGATCACTCAATCCCACATAAACCATTTTGAAACAAACACTTAAACAAAACTACAACAAGAAAATAGATCAGAAAAGGGGCAGAGATCATTTAAAACTGATTTATGGCAATCATTCGAGATGGACTGAGTAGGTGGTAAGAGCCGTGACGCTTAAAGCTGCATCCTTTCTGAATTTCATGGCCGTCCTCCATTTCCAACAACACTTTGCGAAAGATATCAACGCTGCAGGGAAGGACAAGGGGGCCTTGGTTATCGTAGCCATATTCGGACTCGGCCTCTTCGAGCAGCAACTTGAACAGGGGATGGTTTGCATATTCTGTTCTGATCACAAACTTCATCTTTTGAGGTCCAACATAGACCGAGAAACAGCCCTCAGGAGTAACCCGGCGTTTCCTTGCAAGTTTTTCCTCTTCTCGTAGCAAGGGGCTGATGGAAGGCCACGATCTGCTTTTCACCGTCAGGGCAAGCACGGGTAACGACGACGACCTCTTCCGGCCTCGTCCGAGGGATTTGCATCGCTCCCATGTCTTGATGATCAGCCCCTTCTTTCCTTTTTCCTTAGTAATTACATCCATTTTTTGTCGAACAGTACAAAGACTCACCAGATCAATATAGCTAGCTAAGTATATATATATATATATATATTAGCAAAGAATCGAATATATGGTGTAGAGAAAAGTTCTAGTATAAGGGCTTGAAAAATCACTCACAAGATAGTCCAATCTCCATATTAAAGCACGGATGAACTTATCGTGATATGAAAAAAGGAACCATATATATATGCCAGTATATATGTATAGACTCTATAGAGTATGGACGATGGGAATTAGGAAAATATTGCTTTGAATGAAACTGGGTATTTGGTTAGCCCCTGTCGTAAACCAAATGAAACATCACCCTTGGTCTCATTGGGTTGCTCATACCTCTCTGATTATATTGGAGAACCAAGTTGAAACCATGCACAAGATCATCAAGAGGTAAATAAATGAAAAAGAAACGTAAGGCCGGAAATGAACCAGCGAAGAGTGAGAACTGGATTTGCTCTCTCACTTGCGTCTTGAGTTGACACTACCCACCAGCTTTCATTTCATATTTATAAACCAAATGGGATCTAAATTATTGAGTTAAATATTAACACCAAAAATGAAGTACTATCGAGTAAAGTATTAAAAGTCTTTGTGGTTAGTTTAATGCCATCATTAATCTCAGGGACAATTGGAGAGGCCGGATACCTTTAGCTCTAAAATAAATAGCTGAATTGAACTTTTTTAGGAATATCTTTTCATAAAGTGATATAAAATCGAGTAAAAAATAAGAAAGAAAAAATTAAATTATAAACTTGAATTCTTTCATTAATATGGATGCGTTTGGATGCTGAGTTGATCTCAAATTATTTGAGTTGATATGTGAATAATAATATTTTGTGGACCCGATTGAGATGTGCTTGAGTGTAAATAGGTTGATATATGTGTTTGAATGTTTGAAATATGTTGATATGAGTTTAACTTTTGTGTAGGAAGTTAGAAAAGTAGTGGGCCCATAATTGATTTTACATCTAAGCTTTTCATATGTTACAATTAAGAGAAAATTATTAAAGGTTGAGGTATGGAAACCATTTATTGAATTATAAAAAAAGAGGTAAGATATGTAAACCATAAACTAAGTCTTTAAGTTGTGCAATTAAATAATGCGTATCTAACTATCTAGTGAATGTGGGGGTTTTTTGTTGAACATGTTTTGCCTTGATAATTATAAACTTTTAAAAGAGAAATTCTAATGTAAATAATATATTTTAATTTAATTTCTTGATATAAAACAGGAAAAGGAAAAAAATGTAGTTACCATAAATTTTAAGTGAGACCAAATTCTAATTTGATGATTTAGAAAAAAGACTTGCTAAAAAATTATTGACAATTTGCAAGGCACTCCTTTATAACACTAGCCAATTAAGAGCATTGACAATGTGAACAAGAACAATAAGAAAAGTGTCAAATTTAAGAGAGATATACAAACTGTTGATCCCCTTGACCTCGTCACGGTTGATCCGACCTTCTCTCTATTTAGCATAAAGTATGAGACATTCTGGTCATTATATTCTTAAAAATAATATATTTCATTAATGAGTAAAATGACCAAAATTATTATATAATTCTCAACTAAATAGATATTATCCATTTCAAATCATACTGCCTGATTGACCAAATTTGTCTTTTTGTTGTGCACCCTCTAGTAACTATATAAACTATTTAAATCTCCACGTCAGCAACAGTAGCAATAACTATTTTACACGTATATTTTGACAAGTAATGGGTAAAAACGCATGAATTGAGGTTTAATTTTGTTTTACACTTTAGAACATAATAATAATGCCGGTAATGCTCGTAAAATGATGATTTTCGCTGTCATGAATATGGCACGTCGATGTTAAATTATGAATAAGACATTATCATTATCATTATCATCTTTATTCTTTGAATTATTCTACATACAGTTCTCATTTTGAGATTATTCATACAAATCTATACAATTATGTTATAAAAAAAAATTAAATTATAATACTATCTTTTTTAAAATAATATTTTTTTCTCTATTTACTTTTATTCATCAATAAAACTATTTATGTTCAGGATTACAAATAAAATTTCTCCCATAGTTTTAAATTTACTCCATAAATCAATACGGTATGGACGGCTGAAGTTTTAGCCGCCAAGGAAGTTCATTGCGATTTGTATTCCCATATAGCTATGGATGTTCTCTCTCTTTCTACATTCATCGCTTTCGTAACTAGTTAGGCTTGGTCGAGTGGCCTGTAGTGGTCCAATAGTAGAATATAAAAGAGTAATAAATTATTTCGCCTATTTCATTTGAAAAAAGGTAGTAATAATGTTAGTTACAAGGTTTAAATAAACAAAATTTGTGTAGGATTTTTATAAAAAAAGTAGGTTACACTAAAAAATAATGATTTTTTGTATTTTTTTAAAGTGAGGTCAATTTTTTTACAAAGACTTACTTGTGACTTAATTGTCTATTTAAAACTTGTACCTATTATAAATAATACTCGTGTGGCCCCTTTGTAAGAAAATGAGGTCTAGTAAAAAAAATTTTTAACACTTTGAAAATGAAATCAACTTTTTTACAAAGACTTGCACGCTACTTGGATTCCTAATTATTTTCCTGACAGTATCCGGTACTTATTCCTTAAACTCCTCGTCGAATTCTCTTCCCTATTGGGTTTTTATAATATAAATATTTTTTTTAACTCGGTTTTCCTGACGTATTAGATAATATGATAAGACTATTGCAAAATTATATGATATATCACATCATTCAAAATAAGATAAGAAACATATTAATCAATTAAGTTACTGTTCGCTGACAAGGGGAGATATATGATGACGACAAGGTGGTCTAAGCTATTATCTTTTGAATTCTTCAAAAATATAATATAAATTATTAAATATATATTTTTCTATTAACTTAAACTTTTAAAACAGAGTTTTCGAACTTTAACTTGTGTGAGCGTAAGTTCATTAAATTTGACTCACACGTGAGAATAGTATATATTAAAAATATAATATAAATAATTTTTATTAATTTAAACTTTTAAGATAAATATTCTTCCATGTATTAAAAATGCTACGACGTGGAACGTCAATGCTCATGTGAAAACATAAATTATTAGGAAATTATTCTAATTGGAAAACTAGTTCGGCTAGCCAACAAATTAATCAAGCACTATAATTTTGAAGCTTGCGTACTAATGGCGTGCAGGCAGAGAGCCGACGTACATAATATTAAAAATATGCATGACGGAATGTTGACATTTTATTTCATATCATCATCATCGTGGAAATTTAATATATAACACCATCAGATCCAACACCGACTATTGACTTCATAATCCTTATAACAAGGCTGATTAAGATTGGGTTTCATAATCATCCAAGAAACTGATTGCAAACCTCATCATCGAGGATTTACAAAACTGCCATCTATATATTTTGTCTTTTGATGAAACGAATTGCTTGGGTATATTAATCACAGAATATAACAGATTGCTTTGATATATTATATTATCCAATAGCGTTCGACTGAGTTTTGATTTAAGTACTTGGACCTGAGATTTCTCTGTAATCAAGACACTTGCTACTACAAGTGTTTTTCTTTTTCTTTTTCGGCCGAAGAAAGCATTTCGGACCGGTATGGGATTAATTGACGGCTATATATTGTAATCTTTCAAAAGTCTACGATTTTTGGTAATTTCTGCAAGTCATAAAGAAAATTTCATAAACCCTCTTCTTCTCTTTCACGATTTCAGCCATTAAAAGTTTCTCTATCGTTTGACAATTTATGCATATTCATCCAGTCGCCCAATCGGCTAGTGCCGCAACATTAAATTTGTAAGCCTCTCGTAATCACTATGTAGTAGGGCTGCTGGGTGGGCCCTTGCATCTGGCCTATCTACCAGCCCCTGTATGGGCCCGGGTGGGCAATTTGCTCAGCCCAAGTGGATGCATAGCGGGTGTTTTAAGAAAAGAGAGTGGGTAGGTGCCAAGCTGGATCTAATTGGCCCCACCCGAGTTTCACCCGTTCGCCTAGATATCTATCTCTCTCTCTCTATATATATATAATATATATAATCTGAAGTATAAATACTAGAATAGGTTTGAGGGATGAGATGAGAATTTTATATTTTATTTTAAAATTTAAAATATTATTTTTTAGTTTTAAGATTTAAAAAAATTGAATTGAAATTTGAAAAATATGTAATGATGAGATGAAAATTTTGTATAAGATGAAACTTCCAAACCTATCTAACTGTTTCTCTTTTGTCTCATTTCTCTGTCGTCCTCTCTTCCTTCGTGTTTACCTTCCTCTCTTCTCTCTTCTCCCCTTCCTTTAAGTCAGCTTCTCTCTCTATTGTCATAGGTCCTAAGAGCATTGGCATTGGCTTTATCAAATTTATCTTTAAAATTTGATGAAAAGTACATATTTTTCATAAATTCAAAACTTACTTATCTATAACTCCACATTGGATTAGCCATTAGAATCATCAAAATAATAATATAATATTATTTTTTTAATAATAATATTTTTAATTTTTTTTCATATTTTACAATTACACTAATCATATGTACTTTAATAATTTAATTTGACACTTAAATATATTTTTTTCATATTTTGCAATTGCACAAATTATAGAAAATGTAAGAAATACATTTTATAATAAAATAATAAGTATAGATAATGAATAGTGTATCTTCAAATATGAAGATGGAAGTAAAGTTACTGTAACTCAAAGCTTGAGCTTTGAAGGTATAGCCAATCCAATGCTGACGTTTTAATCCCAAAATCATTAAATTTTGATGAAATCTTTCTTTTAATGAGACGGATGCTAATGCTCTAACCAAGTGGCAATCTATGACAATAAGACCACGACTTGGTCGTGGGTCTCTACTTTCCAAGACCACGATTGCTGTCTTGAATCTGTAAGTTAAAGACCCACAGTTGCGACCATGGGTATGCGAGTTTTATAACCCACAACCGTGAACATGGTCCATAAAAGATCTACCCTGCATAGATCTCTGAAGATCCGTGCACAGCTCTTTATGAGTCTATGACCCATGGCCTATGGGTTTGTGCATAGATCTTCATAGATATGAAGATCTGTACAATTTGTAAGTTTGATTTAATTTTTTGTTGATTTTTTTGGTGAAAAATATGTCGTTAGAGGGGGTGACCAAACAATGGTAATGTCAATCCATCCGCTCGACAAGCATATGCAGACAGTCACACCTCCCAGGTGGGGACAAGGGCTGGTAGCACCCGTACATAGTAGTTCATCTCTCTCTCAACTTTTTTAATTTATTCTTTTAAGGAATGTGATTGATCCTTTATTGATTAGGTTGTGTTTTTGTAATAAGGTATTTTTTAAGTATTCTGTGAATAGTAATAAAAAAAATAATAAAATATTAAATAATAGTGTAAAATATATAAAAAATAATTATAAAATAATTAATAACGACGAGATATTCAGATAATAGTACCCAAATTAGGAATCAAGTCTAAACAATTTACATCTATAAACACAATCATTGAGATCATGATCAGTTATTTGCATGCATCCTCACACGATACGTAAAAGTAGCCAGATTAAATTGCATATGTAAACACATCACCGTTATGTTGGTTGTGAATTTGTGGAAGTAGCAAATATTGGATGTGGGACAGTGTGTGTTCAATTGGTGAGGCAAAAGCAATAGATAAAAGGAATGGACCATGGTATAGTATATTTGTTGGCTTAATGTAATTGGTGTAAGATGCAGAATTTGTCAAACATGCAAACCTTTGTGTTAGCCATAATGGTTTTTTATTGGCCTCCACAACGTAGTATATATACAGAATTTTATCAAATATGCAAATTCAACTTATTTTTATATTATGTTCCCTGATGATATAAAGTTCCAAAATGTTGAATTTGCCAACTCCCAATTGCAGCTTGTTTTATGTTTTTTATTTTTTTTAAATTATGCAAAATATAAAGATATAACTTATAGCTATAAATCAAATGCTGTTATGGAGAATGGATTATGGATTATTTCTTATTTATTTGATGATTATGTTTTTTTTATTTTAATCAAGTGATAGATGGTAATAATTTAGAGCATTCGTAGGGGTGTAGGCAAAGTACTGCTTAGGCATTCTTTTTTTAATATTATTTGCTCTTTATGCGTACCAAACATAAAAAGTAAAAGTAGACAAGCCAACGTAGGGTAGTGTAGATGGACAAAAAATTTAAAAAAATATTATTTTGTTATTATTGATAATTGGATGGATAAAATAATATAGTCTTTTGATAATAACTTGAGATCAGATAAAATATGTTAAGAAGAGATAAGTTAAAATAAAAATTAAAAATTTAATAAAATATTATTAGAATGTTATTTTTTAATATTATTATTATTTTGAAATTGAAAAAAGTTGAGTTGTTTATTATATTTTTTGTAAAAATTTAAAAAAATTATAATGATGAGATGAGATGAGTTGAAACATTTTCATCATTCAAAATGTGACTTTAAGTGAAATAAAAAAAAAGGTAAAAAATGATATAATATGTCAAATTTGCTCAACATAATGGAAAATCCAATATTGCTATGTATGAGCACTGGTTGGACTTAACAAAATTATATTTTGGTCAAAGTTTAATTAAGTTTCATAAAAATTCACTCTTGTGAACTCAAAAAAATTACAGTATTTTTAACTTTCATCATTTTCACTGGCCAAATATTATTTTGGCATAAAAAATTACAAGTTGCTAGCCAAATCCTGCCTTGTTGCACTGATTGTAACATGCCACAAGCACCAATTGCGATTGTGAATGCCTCTGAATCCATCTCAACCCCTGACTCAACCATTTGATTAAACATATCAATAACCAAACCATGTTTGTTTTTCATGATGTACAACCTGGCTAGTACAATCCAAGAAACAGTTTGGGAAAAAAGAAATACAAAAACATATAGTCGTTGGAAAAAATAAGGCTGAAAGAAATATAGTTTTAGAGATATAATCATTGGAAAAATATGACCATTGAAAAAATAAATCAGTTGAAAAAATATGACCGTTATAATAAAAAAGACCATTAGAAAATTTTATCCGCTGAAATAATATGAACGGTAGAAAATTAATGTTTAGTTTTTCATTGATGTGGCATCATCTTACTAGAATGCTTCAGGTTCTAGTTCTGTAATATTATGATCATTGATGTCGATTTTTTCTTTTAAAATCTAATATGAACGTTAGAAAATTAATGTGTACTTTTTTAATAACGAATAAATATTCAAATTACAATTACAATTAAAATAAATAAAAATGTCAAAATCAATATTTTAATAGAATAGTGATAGATTTATAAAGTTTGTTATTTGGTGTTGTTGAAAAGTGGTTAGCTAAATTTAAAAAAGTGAATTCTCTAGCCAAATTTTTGCCAAACTATGTTGAGTCCATTATTAGTGCTCTAGTATTGGACCAAACAAAGTTATATTTTGACCAAAATTTAACTAGATTGCATAAAAACTCATTGTAATGGACTTAACAAAGCTATAGTATTTTTAACTTTAATCATTTTCACTGATCAAATTTGTTAAGTCTAAGTTGTTGGTCAAATATTATTTAGGCATGAAAATCTCTCTCTCCCGCGTGCTATTCGTTTCGCGCATGCTCACAATCCCAGAAAATTCCTCGTTGTCTCAAAAGTACGAAGCGCCTAAATCTCACACTCAACCACAGAAGGCGTCCAGTGTCCACTAGTCATCATTCAATGACACGACATCATCTTGCTGGAGTGTTTCAAATCCTAGTTCAGTAATATTATAATTAGTTGATGCTAATTTTTACTTTTAAAATTTAATATAAATGTTATAAAATTAATATGTACTTTTTTAATAATGAATAAATATTCAAATTATAATTAGAATTAAAATAAATAAAAATATGAAAATCAATGTTTTATAGAATAGTGGTAGATTTGAAGAGTCTGTTATTTGGTGTTGTTGAAAAGTGATTAGTTAAATTTATAAAAGTAAATTCTCAAGTTAAATTTTGGTCAAACTTTGTTGAATCCACTATTAATACTCTAATACTCTTATTGTTATTGTGTATATATATAATTATATATTGCGATTATCCTGATAAGGTATATCGATATCGAAATAATTCATTCCAATGTTTAAATTGAAACTGTCCTCGTAACGGAATTCGAAACTCATACTCTTTAATTTCACATATATGACTACAATATCCTCGATAAATAATAGAACTACTATATCCAAATGAGTAAGAAAATCAATAATTACTAGATTAAGCTTGTATGTGAAATACTATTAGCAATCTCCGACCCTTCATACCTCAGCTCATGCATAAGGAATTCCATCACTGGTGCTTGCAATTCAAATACAAGAGAATGCTTCAAATTTGAAACGTATAAAGTTGGCTGCCCCAAGGAATTTATGGACATGAGTCGTGACAACGTTGACAAGCCTAGTGAACCAACTATATTCCATTTTCCAAAAATTGAGGAACCACATATTATTGCACCACAGAAAAAATATCTTGGGATCTTTTAATTGGGACAAAACTTGGTGACAACTAGACAGACAAAACTTGGTGACAACTAGACATAATTTAACAGATCCAAGTAATTAATTAGACATGCAATGTATAAGGAATTAAACATGGCAGACAGCTAAGGGCCGGGCTGATGGTGATCATGAAGTCCCCGACCGCCATCGGCATGATCATATATCTATGTATATATATATATATATTTATATATATACACACAGCTCTGCATGTACACGTGCTTTCCAAATAAAAATATTAAAAAATGTATCACCGTACTGTACGGACACAACTCCACCTTGCTGGAGATGACTCTCCTTAACATCACCAAGCATCATGATTACGAGTTTTCAACTTTTCATGGCACAAATTACACGTTCTCAGGGGTTATTAGTTATTACTTCCTTCTCTTTTTGTATATGCTTTCTGTTTTTGTTTTTTTTTTTTCTGAGCCGTCTTATAATTGAGAGAAACGTACTATAAACGAAAACCAATTCAGAAGAGCTTAACTTTCACCTTCCATTGATCCATATACAAAGGAGGGATTAATGATCAAATACAATCAGTCTGATACTCCATCTTTGCATGCAGCATCCATTCCACAAGTTAGAAACCTCAAAACCTCAAAGTTTTTTTTTTTTCCCTTTATATATCAAAGATCGATTAGCAAAGGAAAGTTAAAATCAATCCATGGCACTAATGTATCTAACATTTGGGCTCATAAAACTAAACTAGGCCAGTCCTTTCCCTGCTTTCTGATCTGTGCGTAAGATCTTTAATTTGTTCTTGCACACTCAGAGCCACAGGGCTCCAGCCTCCTTGAGAAGTGGGACCAGGGTCCCGTTAATGTGGGACGCCATGACTCGGTCCATGGCACCGATCAGCTTCCCTCCAATGAAAACCACAGGCACAGTGCCGGGCGAGTTCCCAAGCAGCCTCATCAACGCCCTCTCGATCTCTTTGCCCCTTGGGTCATGGTCCAGCTCAAACACCGTCGGGTTCACGCCCATCCCACAGAAGAGCCTCTTCACCGCGTGGCACATGCAGCAGCTGCTGACACTGAATATCACCACCGCGCTCTCGGAAGCCAGCCTCACCACCCGCTCCAACGGGTCCGGCCCCATGCTCCTCACGGCCGGCATGAGGTAACCCCACGAGTACTGATCTGCTGCAGCCTGGTAATGCATTTTATGTTTTATAATTTATATATCGTGTTTGACTCCAAAACAGTTAAACGAGAAAACAAAGAAATCAGTTGGTGTCCAAGAATGATCAGGGTCCAGTCGTGTCCAGGAATGAGTGTCAATGGTGGGGTTTTATAATTATAGGGAATGGGTAGGAGAGGGCAGTGGCTGTAAATAAGTGTAGTTCTTCTGTTGCTGTCGCAGCGCGTGCGTGGAGGGTCTCGTTGTTTTTTTGCTTCAAAAAGGATTGTTGTCTGCACTGATCGAGTAACGGGAGGTGTAGATGGGGACAAATATACACTACTCTGGAGTCTGAACAGTAAAAAGATAAAAGTCGGAAAAGTGGAGGTGTCTGCTCTCTGCTGCCATTGAAGGCGGCGAAAGAAAATGTTTGTCTACGCTGTAGAGCATCGTACCGTATGAGAGGGAGTAGCGATCTATTTTGGATCCAAATAAAAGAGCAGAAAAAACTGCTTTTCTTTGAAGGTTGAGGGCACTGAGACATTATTTTTGGGGAGGGGCAGGCTTTTACAGTGGCGGGTTAAATAGACGGCTGTGCCCGTCATTGTTGTCGGAACAGAAGAACCCTCGATCGGCCTCTGACGTGACCATTAATTACGCGCATGTTTTCTGCCTTTTGCGTCTGGATATTTTCAACGCCTCATGCATGATCGCGACGATCGAAAAGCTAATTCTCCCTCGCGTTTGTCACTCAGAATGTTTGACCTTCTGGCTTCTTTCATCCCACGAATTAAAAATCCTTTTTTTTTTTTTTTTTACCTTTTCTTTCTCTTTTAGTCTTGGCTACGAATAATGTTGCATTTTCGCTTTACTTTTACTGCGTTGCTTATAGATATGATGA
Organism: Pterocarya stenoptera; assembly: GCA_003123785.1. Taxonomy (NCBI): domain Eukaryota; kingdom Viridiplantae; phylum Streptophyta; class Magnoliopsida; order Fagales; family Juglandaceae; genus Pterocarya; species Pterocarya stenoptera. The sequence continues at coordinate 67,493 of QEOT01005766.1, forward strand.
GTTGAAATTCAAAATCATTGGCTATATATAATCTTGCCAAGAATTGCAAATCAAGTCTGTGAATCAAACACGTGCTAGCTCAAATTAATTGAATATCAAACCCAATTCAATTTCCAGCACATTGCAGCTAGCTAGCGTTCGTACAGCTGAAAATTACATTGGCGTGACGCAATTAGATGTTGCAGATCGAGGGCTTAATCCTCTGAGCTCTGCCCACCAGCAGTAATAAATCAAGTTTTTTTTATCTTACTTCAAAAAATAAAGGAATGAATAGAGGGGATTTACATCCTGTGATATGTCCACCTAAAGCAGTGATAAAGTGGCAGTACTTGCGATAGAGCGATAAGAAAAGGCAAGGCGTGGCCTGAAGCATCCTGAGTCGGGCGGCGGGTACGGACATGCGCCGACTGCCGGCGAAATACGCGGATCTGATTCTATTTGAACGGGCAGGATGGGATTGGTCGCAACTCCAAACTAACTTTTTTGTAGCTGTACATTAAAAAGTGCCTGTTTTTCCCCGTTAAGTATAGAAAAATGATTTACATATAATACAATTTATAATATATTGTATAATAATATTATAAAATAAGAGGTATTTTTATAAAATATCTTATAAAAATAATAATATTTTATAAAAATATTTTCATTTTATAATATTATTGTATAATATATTATATAATGAATGGTATGTATTATTACTCTTAAGTATAAATCACAAGTACTGATCTTTCCGTACTTGCTCATGGTACCATACTGTTTAAGCATGCAACAAGAATGCAAAATCACTGTAGCTAGCAGCTAGTTTACCGTCATAATAAGTAAGATCATGACCCAGATTAAGTTGGGTGGAGAAACAGGTACGACGTGCGTTCTTTTTATTGTAATGACAAGTTCGATCGATCTCTTTATCAACAAAAACTCTCAAACTTCATTTTCAACTTGTTTATTCGCACAAAACTACAGATCATCGAATATCGAAGAGTTTACAGGTGATCTCCGTTTCAAATTCCTGGAAGTTTTTAGATATTGGTTTGACAAGGTCTAGAATACAAAGCCATTTAATTCAACGGCCACTTCATACCATACACAGATGATGAGGAAGATGTATGCATGTCGTGTTGCCAGTCATCTAACGCTGAAATCACTGTTAAGTTCTTTGTGAATTCACACAGAGAGAGAGAGAGAGAGAGAGAGAGATTCATTGTAATGAGAATTATCTATATATAATTATTTGGATAAAATGTATTTTAGAAATATTAGATTAGAATGCACATGAGAGGAAGCGATATTACCTCGTTAGAAATATCTTAGATCTAGTACGGTTGTTCCACGAATTCTCCAAGGTCGTTGTTTGTCCACGATCTTCACATCGATGGTGGAGTGTGCTACGTGGTAATATCAGGGCAACCTTCACACGTTTCAAAACCTATATGCCGTAATTAGAGAGAACCATTTGAGAGAGAGAGCTTATTTATCGAAGTGTCTAATCCAAAGAGGGGGAGAGATTATGTAAATAGCTCTTCTAAACGTAACCCTCAGCTGGCCCTTAATGGCCAATCATAAAGCCTCATGAAGTGGTTTAAGAATCGCTCCATAACTTCAAAGAGAAGGTGAATGGTTGTCTACTATGGGTACCCATTTCTTACATCTCTCACTCACACATAGTACTGGGCAAGATCCCAGGTCTACATCTCTCAATATGTTCTCAATCTTATTCATACTGGAAAATAGGCTGTACGACCATTGAGCACAACTGTAAAAGAAAAATGGGAGCACTATACCAAATTTCTTTGAGAGAAGACCAGCATAGCAATATCCCTAAAAGTGTCTCATTATATCTTGACTCATTTGGTCATATCAGATTAAGCATTTCTTATCCCTCTCGAGTCTGTATGACTCAGAGCAATTCTCAATCTCCATAAAACATGATGTATTCAAAGCTACGTCACAACTTCCAAGAAGCAACATAATTTGCTGCAGTGAGTATAAACCAATATCGATGTGTTACCAAATAGTCTTCCCTTCACCCTCATGTCATTTAATTTCAATCTAGTCGCTTTCCCAACAATGCCTCTTTAGACCGTATCATACATAGTCATAGATAACATGCCAAAGTAGCAGACATTAAAACATCAACTTCTTGACATAGTTGAAGGTCTTCTAAGAGTATAAATAAATTAAGGTCATCAATTATTACCTACAGGATTCAGACAGTGAGGAAGCAGAGATTTATTCACTCATCTCTATTATTTGTCGCAAAAGCATATGTAGTATGAAATACATGTTACGATGGAGTTCTCTTTTAAAATAATGAGTGTATATCTAATCTCAATACACTATATAGATTTTAGTCTAGTTGCTATCTCAGCGCTTAACCCGACTCCCTCCATTTACTCGTTAGTCGAAGCGCCAAAGAGGATTTCACATCTGGCTAAACCACAGGTTACATGGATTGTGGGTAACCATGCACGGTCCTTTTAAGTATGATGGATCTCATCTTAGCTCCCACTGAGGCGACATATCTTTTATGTCTTACAAGTTATTCCTCTTTGGATAAGTACCAAATGACACATTATCTCATCTTTGCTCGCTACCTCTTTGCAGGGCCAAAGGCGATCGCTCGTGTGAGTGAACAGATCTAAACCTATCGATATACCTTTCTCACCATAACTCTCAAATTTATGGTGAATGTGTGTGTTTACCAAAAAATGCTTCCAATCACGCCACATGATTATAGAACACATCAATATCATGTGCACGATAAGCAATACCATGAGGTAGAAAGAAATCACATGGTCAACTACAAATATTAAACCACAACTCTCAAGTAGTGTTTAATGACCATTTCTCTCCATGCGCATTCTAATATGTAGTAACTTTTCAAAACATACTTCTACCAAGAAACTTTGCTTTTACATATAAAAATCCTTTACACAACCATGAAGTCAGTAATGACTTATCGCGAATCTCATTTAAGATCAAATTCTCAATAAAAATCCTAGATTCTAGTCAGCAAGTCCTACTACGACTTTTAAGAATTTACAAGGTGACCACTAATGTTATTTAGCAAACTTAATTTGTGACTTCAATGTTTTATGTAAATCTCTTGTACTCAACAAAAGTACGTGTGATAACTATAATTTATTTTTCATTGAGGGTAAAGTAATTAGGGCCTTGGCCCCCAAAGACAATCATAATAGTCTAGTTATTACTTTTAACGACAAGTGCATCCTAAACTCACTTAATCAAGTAAGACATATTTACCCTCTAACAAAATATTAACCTCTAACTCCCATGAGCAAACTATAATGAAAACACTAAATAATATATAAAAAACTAGATTCTTTAGTATTTTTCATCTCATTAATTATTTATGAATTTTGAACAAGAGCTCCTAGAAACTGTTTTTCTCATAAACAGTCTTACAAGACATGAAGCCTGAGCTACTTTTTACAAACCTATGTCCATCACCTTGTAGTATGGAAAACCTCTTATTAAGCAACAATTAATTTTTTAAGACAACCAATTGGTAATATCTCTTAAGTTGACACTTTTCTAAGATTGTCAACAGCGTTAAAAAAACTCTATTATATTCAATAGGTCATTAATAAAAAAACGACTAGTTACATTGGGTATTTTTTAATAGATGGTTTGTTTAGGCTGCATGTAAACAACACCAACAACATTCATTCGTTTTTTGTACCAAAATAGTACTAGCAACAATCATGCGCTCAAAGTACTTCATGCCTAAACATCACAAAAACTAACCATCTAATTCTCCTATGAGAATCAACTATTTAATTCTTTCAAAAAAATTTCAATAAATATTCGATCAATGGTTATCTAAAGGCAACTCAATTAGTGCCACGAGATGGATCTATACCTCTATCAACTTCACTTTTCTTTATCAAACAGATCAACAATTCTAAGTTGGATCATATAAGTGAAGTGAATCTTATATTTCTATGTTGTTGTTCTTACTATGTGAATTCAATACATTTAGCGGAGCTATATTACAAATATTCTCTTCTAGTCTCTAAACAACGAGAGAATACTGATATAAAGCTACCACGCTATTTATGGGGATCCTTATATTCTATAACTTTTTAGAGTCATTATCACTAATGGTACATCATCACTCAAATGTATACTCACACTAGTTGTTGAATTATTTTTACTATTTTTTACGATTTTTTAAAAGGAAAATTTGAAAATATTAAGGTTAAGGTAATGTGGAATGAAACGTGATGAAAACGTTTTTCTCAAAAAATAAATGTTTACAAAAATTCACAATTCCCCACCCTCGCTGAAAATACGAGTAATTTTCTTAACTTATCCAAAAAATGATCAAACTTAAATCCTCTAGATTTTTAATAGGATTCACGTTTGCAAAAAATAGTCACTTAGCCTTTCTCAAAAGCAAATGAACTCGTTTTAAGGACGACAAATCATAATTAAGGTCACAACCCCATATTACATCAACCCAAGTGTGATGTAACAATTGTTTTGCACCATAATTCATTTATAACATAATTCTTAACAAGTCAATAAACTGCGAGATAATTGTTCTCATCATATAACTTATACGATTGCGATTTTGAAAATATTTTAACTAAAAAATATATTTTCCTAAAAAAAATTTGGAATCGTATTTATATAATGAAACAATATTTTTATTCTCTCATGTCCTTAGTGTGCATGTATAGAAACTTTCACATAGAAAATATTCATATTGTCTTTTCTCTTTGACTCTTCTAAATAAAGGAAAGGGATCTCATTAGCGAGAAAAATTTCAATTTCTCAAGTTTCACATCCATCATCCAATGCCTCCATAGCACATTTTAGCATATCATCTCTCCACTCAAGAAATAATATCATTGAGTCAAATAATGACCATCCAATTTCAAAAACTCTAGAAATCCTCACTAACACTACTATTTTCAATGAGTCTTAAATCAAATTAGGTATAGATTACATTAATATCGCATTAAAAAGCGCTAATAAAAACATCGTTTTGTGCAACAAATACATTATGTGAGCGATATATCCTTATTTCTTGCATATTCAATATTTTTCATATTTTCCAATCCACTATAGGAGAGAAAATGAAAAAACTTTGCGAGAAATTATCTTAGCATAAAACATATCTTGCATCAGTGCACTCACAAGCAAAATTTTTAGGTTAGGCTTAAATAAGTCGTACCTAATTATTTAGACTTTTTGCCACAGCTACCATGCAAACCTCCAAGGTGCTTGGTATTACTCTCAATGGTTGCTGCAAAGTTTATATATCTGTAAGAACCTATTTGCTAGAGAGGAATAAGACTTGAGTAAGATTACCAGCATTAATACTATATAAAAGTGCAATGATAAAACCTTTAAAAATTGAATGTGCCAATCAAGAATGTCATCAACACTCTTGCACACTCAAATTTTAATATCTTTACTTGTCAACATACTAGCAAATAGAGAGGATATGTGCTTATCTGTGAGTTAATCTAAATTGCTTCAAGATTATAATGCTCAACCTCAAATATAGGAGCAATTAATCTTTGCGTTGCAGAAAATAACATGCAACTTCTGTTATTACCCACAAGATTCAAAGGCAAAATAATGGTTTAGCTATCTAACAATTGATCTTATCAACTTCTATAAAAAAATTGTAGTGCATACGTCCTACGCGCACTTTCAATTTTATTCTAGACCTTTCAGAGGTTTCACAATAATAATGGTCTAAGATTATCTAATAATAATATTTATTCGTTTCCAACTACTTGCTCATGGAGGAGATTAATGTGACAACTAAGTCGCATACATAATCTCTAGGCTTTATTCTTGGTTATCTCAAAGTCACTAATCTATGCACATCTAATTGCACACACATAAGAAATTTGCCGTGTTAATCTAAGTCAGAACAAAAATAATTAATACATGTCGTAAGATCAAAAAATTGCTAAGCTTCATAATCATCTTTGCACCTCAATGCCGAATTATTAATTTCTAACTTAATTTTCGTACAAATTTATATCGTATAGGAGATTAATTCCAAGTCAATCTCAACCATACTCCCACTAGGATAAGTAATCTTTCGAGTCAGTTAAATGCAAAAAATAATTTCCTCGTAGATCGAAAAAATTGATTTGAGCCAATCAGAAGCATGGACTAATCAACTCGGGCTACTTAATCCTCTAGTTTATCACATTCTAAAAAATCGAAGACAATTCTTAAAAATAGTCTAACAATATAAGTGATAAAATAAGCTCATAGTTTGACATGTAAACATAATACATATACAAAAATTCATCACATTACATTTCATTCAAACAATTATTATTCACAAATAATAATAACGTAGGCAATTTATACTATAAAAATTAAAAGCCTAACAAATGTGACAAGATTTATCCCATAATCTCATGGCATGCATATATTCAATAACTATATACAAAAATATTTCCAAAAAATAAATTTATATGCCACAATTACATGCTGAATTACTAAATAAATAAAAAAAATACTAATAATAAACTCTAGCCCAATGGTTAAGCTTATTACCCTTGTGTGTGAGGTATTGGGTCCAAAATACCGTCCAACACTAAAAAAAAAATTTGAACTTCCTTTAGCGCTACTGGGCTTGCTACAGATAGTGGCCCCAACCTCTTGGGTGCCCAAATGTAAAGCAGGCCTTTGTCTGCTAGGCCCACCGATCAGTTCGCATAAAGGCTTTTTTTCTTTATAACAAAAAATTGATATAGGCCAGTCTAAGGAAAAAAAATGAATATAAAACAAATTGGCTCAAGTTCATCTTTATAAAAAAAATTGTTCTCGGCCCAAGCTTAAAAATATGATTTTAAGCCAAGCTTTAAGCCTGTCCATCTCACCAAACAAAGAAAACTATTCATCTTCTTCCTCATTTGTAACCTAAGGTTACTTTTCATCCAAACAAAAATAATAAATTTAAGAAGAGTCATCGCCACCGACCTTTATGCACGGAAGAAAAAAATAATTTTATTGCATGTAACCGCAGCTGCCCTCCTAGGCGCCCAGCCACGATCCGTATATATCACCCAAAGGAAAAAAATAGACAGTCACGAAACAACTATTCTTCTTCCTCCTCCCCAACGGTTACAAAGTAACGTAACGGAAGAAAAAAAAATTGTAACTGCCGCCAACCGCAGTGTGCGCCCATTAATGGTGACTTTGAAGCTCCTGGAAGAGGCACTGATCCATGGCAGTGTTCCTGAAGTGCTACTTCTGCATAGCTCCACTGGGCAGCATGCTGTCTTTAGCTGCCACAAGTAGCACTAGGGAGACGACCCAGCTGGTCCACGCAACTAAGGCTGAGCTATGACTCCAACGGAGTTGGAGTAGGCGTTTCCGACGTCCGACTCTGATCGAAGGTCGGAGCTCCGAACTCCGATCGGTACTAAGAGCTCCGACTATTTGTAAATCTTGAAAAACACTTTAAATCCAACACATTAAGGTCCCATACAAATTACAGTCCCATACAGATTACAGTCTCATACATACAGATTACTATCCCATTATAACAACATTGACTTAGCTTTTAAAGATAACTACATAAATATTAAACATAAAATGCAGAGTTAACATAGACTCAATTGTCCATTGGTCATGCCTGAAATGAAGATAAAAAGTAGCAATTAATAAATGAAAAAAAAAATTGATAATAAAAAATTGCTAGCAGTAAAAGTAGAATTTGATGTATACCAATAAATGGGGTTCTCCATAGTCCATAATCTCTCAACTCCATCCCAAATCTCAAGGGGTGTCCATCACCGACTGTCAGTCATTGAAAATTATGCTAGGATTCACAATTAGGTCTATAAAATCATAAGAAGTAGAAGTTAGAAACATTAAAAATAATTAATTAATCATTTAAAAGCATATAAAGTTACTTGATTCAAGCCTATAACTCTCGGCATCAACGCCAACGGTATCTAATCCAATGGGCGTTTCATTGATCCAATTCTGTGTGCAAACAAGAGCCTCCACGGTTGACGGTGATAATGAACTTCGATAAGCATCGAACACACGACCTCCAGTGCTAAACACGGACTTTGAGGCAACCGTAGTGATAGGAATGGCTAGCACATCTCGGACTAAAAGGGAAAGGACCGGATACTTGGTGAAATTAACCTTCCACCAAGTTAATAACTGGAATACATCACTAGGTGCCTCGACAGCTTCCATAAAATATCATTCAACTTCAGTTGTACACTGCATAATATTCCTCGTTACAATGAGTTGATGATACTCCTACATAAATTAATGGTGTGTAATCCCAACTCCTTTTGAGTCAGTATTATCTAAGGAAACTGTTGATGCACTTGGTCTCGAATGTGAAGAGCTACCAGCTGCAGATGATGGTTGAAAACTATTGTTGTAGTGACTATATAGGTCATCAATATCACTTTTAAGCATTCTAATAAACTCTGCAGCCTTCATTGCCTCGAGGACGAAATTTTCCTAATATTCTAGAACGGCCAACTTATATCGGGGGGTCAAGGATCACAATCACAAATAGTAATCTATTTATCTTCTCAATATTCTCCCAATATTTATCATATTTGGTCTTCATCCTCGAGCCATAGCAGATAACAATCCCCTAGAGTCAACACAACTATTTTTCAAGTAGAAGTGAAGCTCTAAGAGCTTGTTGAAGTACAAGTTCGCAGTCGTATATTTGGATCCAGATATCCTCATCGTTATCTCGTAAAAAACTTACAAAAATTCAACAAACTACCTCACACTAGTTCAATCGTGTGTGTCCGATGCACCAAGCCCCTGTCCTGCTGGCTCCAACAAAGCATATCTCAAGTTGCCAGCCTCGACCTCCATCCCGCTCGAACGTTCTTTGATACTTTTGTGCCACATCCAACATCATGTATGTAGAGTTCTATCGAGTCTAAACATCCAAGCGCAACATACTATAAGATCCAATTTTAAAATCTTTTGCTATTGTCTTAAACTTGGCAAGCCTTCAGGGGGAACCCCTCACATATCGCACAATGTTGCGGATTTGGGTAATGGAAACATCAACCTCTTTTAAACCCTCAATAACTATGAGGTTGATGATATGAGCACAGCATCGAACATGAACAAAGTTGTGGTCCCGAATGACATCATCGTTCACCGTCGTGTTTCTCTTAAACCACTCAATTGCTGTTTCAATTGCACTAGTATTGTCAACTGTAATAGACAACACTTTTTGAATTTCTCAGTCCTTTATATAATCATCCATCTTCGCTCCAATGGATGCACCTTTATGATCCATAATTTCTTTGAAGCCAATAATTCTTTTATGCAAAATTCACTCTCTGTCAATGTAGTGTGTTGTAATACATATGTAGCAAACGTTTCATATGGACGTCCATGTGTCAGTCGTAAATGATATTCTCTAGCCAGTGGTTACAAACATCTTCCTCATATTCGCCTTGTCCTTTGCATGCCTCTTCATACAATCTCACATCACCGTATATTGTGATGGAATGGGAAACTGTGGCTCAACAAAGTTTAGGAACTCGAAAACCTCTTTTGTCGACTATGGTAAAGGGCATCACATCTATAATTATCATCTCTGTAAGCATGTCCCTTAACAGTTTCTCACTATATTGAGGGAGGACCAGTTTCTTTGCTTGTGTACCATCAGTGGCCATAGTCGTTTCATAACTAAGATTGGTTTGATCAGTGTCTGCCATTCTCTTAGCGATCTTATATAGTTGGCAACCTTGGAGATGTGCTATCATCACACTGGTGCCTTGCTTCTTCGAATGACATTTACATTCTTGCCCACAGTAGTGGCATCTTGCCAGCGGGCTCACTTTATCACCATGAATCTTGGTGAAATGCTCTCATATCCACGACCTTTTTCTATAAGACCATGGTGGTTGATCATGCTCAATGGGCATCTCCTCCTATTCGTTGAACATATCCTCATCCTCATCCTCATCCTCTATATCCACTGGGAGTGGGAGTCGACTACTCGCACAGATGTAGCTGCCCTAAATGTGGCTCTAGGGGTGGAAGTACCAATCGGCAATGTAGGAGCTATAGCATCAGCACCCACCATATCTCCTTATCGACGATCATCTCCACTCGGCCTAGGATTCATATCACAATCAAAGAAGCTGAAAAAATAAATTAGAAGCAAAAAATTAATTTAAGTAAAAATAATGATAATCCTTAAAAATATATTATGTATAATAAATTGTGTATTGTGTATGCATGAATGGATCCTACAAAAGGCAGGCGTGTATTTAATAAACAAAGCACCAAGACAAGGGAGTAGTTTATGGCAAGTGGTCTATAGTAGGGGTGTTCATCCGGGTTCCAACCCGGGAACCCGGGTACACCCGGACCGGAACCCGGGTTTCAAACCCAGGCCGGAACCCGGACCGGGTTAGCCCGGGTCAAACCCGGGCCGGAACCCGGATGAATCCGGGTTGTAAATCCGGAACCCGGGTTTACAATCCAGAACCCGATTTTTTTTTTCTTTCTTTCTTTCTTTTTTAGTTTATGTTCACAAGCTTGATAAATATGATGTAACTGATGTTATTATTTACACTTTCAAAATTATTTAAGTGTAATAATAACAAAAATGTGGTCTATATACTATTTTTTAAAACAAAAATGTGGCCCAAGTTTTTCTTTTTGTGTTTTTTTTTTTGGAACAAAGCCTTCATCTAAATGATAAGGGCATCTTTCTTAGTCTAGATTTTTGAGAAAAAGAATGTACTAAACATCTTGTTATTTAAAAAAAAATAGAAAAAAAAAACCGGGTTCCGGATTGTAAATCTGGAACCCGGACCGGGTCAACCCGGGTTTTACAACCCGGGTTCCGGCCCGAATTTGTTCCGGGCCGGAACACGGAACCGGAATCCGGTTTCCCGGGTTCCAGACCTGGCCGGGAAAAAACCCGGCCCGGATGAACACCCCTAGTCTATAGAGCTTTACTTTATGTATTTTAAGATTAGCCATTCGGGTTCTTGGAGTTATCTGCACTAGTATTGCTATAAATTAGATAAGTTTTGAGAAATTTACCTGATATTATTTTCTGTAAGTAAGAATAATATATACTAGAATAATCTTTTAAAATGCAAATACTTAATATTAGGAAACTAGAGCACAACTCCGTTTTAAAAAGGAAAAGGAAAATGTTTTTCTAAGTATACGAGATGTTGATATAATTTCATGTATTTTGGTACTAATCATAAAAATGCAAAAGGTATTGGTAATTAAGAAAGACGCACAAAATATATATATGTTTGACTTGTTCTCAATAGTCACGAAATGATCTATCTAATTAGCATGTGTATTTTTTTTAACTGTGAAAAATTAACTTTTGGGAGGTGGTATTAGCAGCTTTTAATTGGGAGAATTCATCTATGAATTTTAAATTTTTATGGATTTCAATTCATTATTAAGTAAGATGAGAAGCTAGCTTGATCTATAAAGAGATCTATAAAGCTAGCTTCATATATTAATCATATATGACAAACAATTTATTTTTGAGACTTAAATGAATGACAATCCAAGAGGCTAACAGCTATGTCCAAGCTTCCACCCATATCTGTTTTAAATTCTCACCACAAACAAGAACCCAAGTTCACAAACAAGTTTTTATCTTACTCACACCTATCTAAATATAAACTTACAACTATGTTTCACAATTATTATCAAACATTGTCAACCCAATCACAATGCATGCTTCTTTTACTTTATGTTTCAAAATTTCAACTTTCATTGTTGTTAATCATTAGAACAAAGGGCAGCTGCGAAACACTGAAGCCATTATTTCTACCTTTGATTGAACAGTCTGAACTGTTACAAACACTGAAGCCATTATTTGTAAAAATCTTTACAAATGGCATATTGATTGTTCACATAATTCCCAAGCCCCCCCTCGCATATAATTCATCCAATATTTGGGACGCTTACCTTTTAACTCAACCAAAGAAGGAAAAAGTCATCCTATTGACTTTCAAGCTTTATTATTATAAAGTCAGTGAATATAACTAAGTCACTAACTGCTAATCACAACTTGGCAGTTAACAACGTTGAGTTTAAAATTCTAATAATAATGTAAAATTAGAAGGCAACACATCGTTAGCCAGCCTATCTACTATCTATCATATGCCAAACATAGATTTGAATTTACTATTTAGCACCAACTAGGCCTAAATCCAAATTCGATAGGCTATTAAATCACAATTAGGGCTCGAAATCGGAAACGTACTAGATCAATTGGCTACGGAGGCTAGTTTGAAAACGAGGCAGCGAGACTACAGACTACGGCGGCACAAAGACGAATGGCTGCGAGGGAACGAGAAGGCGAGATTCACTGGTTTAGTATTTCAGAGAAGAGAAGAAGTGAAGAAGTGAAGAAGGAAGGGGAAAAAGGGAAGGGCCCAAGAGCCAAGGGGGGTCCTGCGTTTTGGACCCCCTGTGCGATGAAACGATGTGGAACGACATCGTTTCATTTTTTAAAAAAAAATGTCTTTTTCTATCTGTTTTATTTTAAAAAAAAGTCAGAGTTCGGAGCTCCAATTGGCTCTGACTCCGACTCCAACTCCGACAGCCTTATTCAGAGTTACTTCGATTCCAACTCTGAACTCCGAAACTTTCGACTCCGTCGGAGGTTGAAGTCAGATCGAATGTCGGCTGGAGTCGGAATCCTCAAAATTTTGCATAGCCCTATGTGCAACGCCTTGTGTGGCGCAGGATCCAACTGGTGCCCAGAAACATGTCATGCAGCACCGCACAACACCAAAACAAATTGGAGTTTTCATGCTCCTTTGTGTGCAGCTCTGCTTGGAGCAGAACTCACCGAGCCCTAATGGGTGGCTTTGCGCAGCCAGATCGACTAGCCTTGTCGCGATGACTTCTTGTGGTGCAGCCAATCTTGTAGCACTGCACCTAAGCATGCACTTCGGTGGATAGCGTGCATCTGCTCTTGGTGTGCAGTGCACCATCACGCCGCTCCACTTGGTTTGAGGCATTGGCACCTGGTGCCGCAGTATCTCGGGTGCAAGCCATGGCCTTCAGGCGCACGCAGCACCAAGACACTTAGGCACCTCATGAGGTGCTCGCTGTTGCCTTGTAGATGCAACACATAGGTGCACCTATCACCTGTGATGGTAGCAGCACTGAGGTGCTTCATATGACACCTGTGCGGTAGCACCCAAACGGTGTGCTCTAGTTTCTTTTGCGGCACTCATAGCACCAGGGTGCACAATACCCTCCAGTGCACATTTGGTGTAATATCCCCTTCTCTAGGATTAGGAATGTCACGTACATACGTAACTAAAACCAGGTAAGAGACTTGTATAAATTAAAAAAAATATTGTTCATTCCAAAAGAAAACTTAAGCTAAACCATTTTAAAAAAAACATAGTCATATCCAAGTTTCCAAACCAACTTAATTAAAAGAAATCATAAATATAGTCTAAAGTTTATTAGTCTGCTCCTTCTAAACTTAGCCCGCCTGCTCGTAGTCCTCATTCTCCTCACCTGGTGGTAAAAAATGAGGTAAAACTAAAATGAGTTGAAGACTCAGTAAGAACTCACCACAACGTAAACATAATAATTGAAAGGCTTTAATAAAATTTTTATATTGAATAAAGTTCTTGTCATATCATGCTGAACAAAATTCATGTCATATCATGCTGAATAAAATTCATGTTATATCATGTTGAATAAAATTCATGTCATATCATGCTGATAAAATTCATGTCATATCATGCTGATGCTGATGCTTATGCTATGTATGACTGTCTTGACTTTTTTTAAATTAACTGATTAATTTGATTGGCCCACACACTTAACCCTATGTGCAAGGTTGTGTACCGGCCTCACATCCCGTTGCAGCAAGGGGAGCCGCTGAGTAGTATTCTGACATACTACGGTGGACCACGCTTGAGTCTGTGGCTTGCACATCCACCTTGAATACTGAACTGAAAGGCCATCTGATTAACTGATCTGATTTTATCTAATCTTACACTTGAAATTAAAATAACTTACGTGTCTTATGCAACGTGATATGCATGACATTAGTACTAATATAATTAACTATAAAATGCTGATGACTAAACATGATGCGAAAAATTAACATGATCATATGCTATGATGACTGATATGTTATATAGATAGTAGCATGCTTGGTATATAAAAAGAACGACTATCAAAGAACTGGCTTTAATAGTAATAGTCTAACTATATGCTAATCCTAATTTGTGATTAAATTACTTACCTCGAAATAATAATACCGAATAATCTCCTCGTATTCCGTTGCCTATAAAAGTTACTATATGTCACTAAGAATTCTAGGAGTTATATTTTGACATTCCATTTAATAATTGAACTCACACTATAGTAATAACAACTTTAATAACTATTTTATTATGTCCAAAACAAATATTATTATTATTTTAAATTCAAATAATTATCTATTGCTTTAAATCATAACCCATAGCAATTTATATTAAAATCTATCAAAACAGATAATAAAGAAAAATCATAACTTAAACAATCTAAAATGTTTTGTTAAGCTTTAACCTATTATTATCTTATACTGAACTTAACAATAAAATACTTAAGTTTAAATTAAATCCAGTCGAAAGCCCAAACTCAAATAAATAGAATAATTTAAACCCGATTGTCATATGCCCTTAAAAGTCAAAAAATATAAAATAAAAGAATTCTGCAAACCAACATGTTTTGGTCAACCCATGAGGCTTCTAGAGACCTCTAACATTAATTAAAAAAAATGTATTGTTTAAAGGGCAAATTTGTAAAATCAATTTAAAACCATCTACCATATACACCTTTTCGTACAACTCTTATCTAATGACAAAAAAGAAAAAGCAAGTATGAATAAATTATACATAGATTGACTTTGACTATAAGAGATAAGTTCGTAAGTCTAAAAGAAAGGCAAGAATGGAATGGATTATTTTGGAAAGAAAGAAAAGGATAAGACACTAAGGTTATGTTTGGGAGCAAAGATAAGAAATCTCATATCTATCTCATCATTACATCTTTTTCAAATCTCTATATAAAATATAATAAACAATTCAACTTTTTCAAATTCTAATTCAACTTTTTCAAATCTCAAAACAATAATAATATTAAAAAATAATATTTTAAACTTTCATCTTAATACTATTCACAAAATTTTAAAAAATTCTCATTTTATCTCAACATCCAAACCTAATATGCATGAACTTAGTCATAAGAATAGAGTTTTGCACTTATAGCTTCAGAAACAGAATTTTATTCTCAAAGAAACCGAGACGAGGAAAAGCTTGAAAACTCACTGTGTACGAAACGACTTTGCGAGAGAAGAAGGCAAACGATAAACACGGCTGGACAGAGAACTACCTCTTCCAAAGGCACGATGGAGCAAAAACTAAGGTGAGCAAAATACTTGTTTGTTAGACTGATGAAAACAAACGGAAGAAAGGGAGATAAAAGAGCAAACTAGTGAGGCTTACCACCAGAGGGAAAAAAAAACGTTGAGCATGAACAAAATATTTTCTGTCTTATTCTTCTTTTTTTTTTTCTCAGTAGCACTATGGATGAGATCAATGGAGATTTTACTTGATGCAAAAGAACAGAATAAGAGAATAAAGTAGATAGGATATTTGCTGCACTGCTAAAATTACGAAGATTATGGAATATAAATTGAATTAATGCTTACATTGTAACGTTTGGAAATGAAGAGATCGTTGAGGAATATTTGAAACGGAAACCGGTTGAAAATATGAAGGTTGTAAATAATTAAGAATTAAAATTAATAATAACAATAGTACTAATAATATAAACATAAAAATAAAATAATTTAAAATCTTTAACTTAAAAAAAAAAATCGTGGCTGTTACATATGGCCACAACCTCAACGATTCTTTGGTTGCATTAACAATGATCAGCATCTATCAAGCGACAAACATTGCATGAACCACCTTTCACGGTGGAATGGTGGTTACTGAGAGAAAATAAAAATTTTCTCATCGAGCACAAAAAATTTAGTGAATGAAATTATAACATGCACATCAAACACAAATTGGGAACAACCAATTTTTACTCTAATACCAATGTTAGAAATATTATATCAGAATGTACAGCAGAAGCGATATTACCTCGTCGAAAATATCTCGGATCTAGGTTGTACCACTAATTCTCCAACATCGTTATTTGTCCACGATCTTCACATCAATAGTGGAGTGTGCTATATGGTAATACTAGAGCAACCCTCACACGTTCCACAACCTAGATGCTGTAACTAGAATTAACCATTTGAAAGAAAGAACTTGTTTATCAAAGTGTCTAATCCAAAGAAGGGGAGGCATTATGTAAATAGCCATTCTAAACGTAACCCCTAACTGACCCTTAATGGCCAGCCATCAAGTCTTATAAAGTGATTTAAGAACCGCTTCATGACCTCCAAGAAAAGGTGAAGGGGTGCCTACTATGGATACCCCTTTCTTACAATGTATATAGTTCCTATACCAAAAAATAGAATCCTCTCAAAATATAGAAAATAAAAGTTATGAAGACATGACGATCGTACCAAATTAACGCAGTAGTTCAAGTTTTCAACGTACCAAGAAAAATTGCAAAAGCATTGATTGATTCCTCTTAAAGAGTTTGGATATGTACTTATCGTATTTGATTATGTCTGCCCAATGAAATATTTTGAGTTAAGATAAATTATTAAGTTTTGAAAGATAAAAAAGAAAAAATTGAATAAAAATATTAAAACATTGTTTAAATATTATTTTTTAACATTATTTTTATCTTAAAATTTTAAAAAATAGTATAATTTTTGTGTTTTGTTAGTGAGTTTGAAAAATTATAATAATTCAGTAATGATTAGGTGGAAAAATTAAAAAATTTGAAATTGAAAATATTTTATATTTGAGTGATATTTGAGAAAGAAATATTTAGAATAACTGAGAATATTTAAAATAAACAATTATATTACCAAACATATACTTAAAATAGTTACTGAAAACTATTAAAGACGAAAAGATGAAGAAATTAAATAGCAATACAAACTAGCCACTTTATTTAGGATAAAAATATATTTAAAAGGAAAATGACATAAACACCGACAAAATGTACCTATCATCTATGCCGATCGGTTTTTTTAAGTATTCATGTTTGTTTATTTTTTCGTATTGTGTTTGTTTATTTGTTTGTTTGTTTGTTTTTTTTGGTATTTAAAAAAAAA
>QEOT01005766.1:85117-145504 GCA_003123785.1 Pterocarya stenoptera
TTTATAATCAAGCTTGCATATTTATAAATAAGAAGTCTAAATTACAATACTTTTATTGGGAAGGTCTTTTCCACTATCAATAAAGACAATACTAGAAGGTAAGATAGCTACGGGTATGCGACCAATCACTACATTGGTTGCAACCCACTGGACCACAGAATGCGCAAATCGATTTTAAGATCGATCTAGTTTTTTAAAACACCATCCTTTATGAGAAGCCATTGCAAGAGCTATGTCTTCAATGATGAGAGAAACTTGCCATACTGGAGATGATCCTTGAATAGCTGAGATTACAAGAAGAGAGTCTCCCTCAATTGTGACATTTGGAAAATATAAGTGTTTTGCCATATTGACAACAAGTCTAGCCGCAAGCGCTTCTGCTACTACTGGGATTGTTGTGCCAATTTCCCATTTCCTTCTGAATCACGACTTACTGCAGAGGCCAAAGAGGACAATGTCCTGACTGCTGCATCAAAAGAAATACTTACATTGTTGGGGTAAGGATTTTGCCATAGTAGTGTTTACTTTTCTATCTGTTTCATTTCCCAAGCCTTTAGATATTATTGATAAGAGAAACCCAGTTGTTTTGTTGCTTTCCATAGGGATAAAACTATTTGATCATGAACTATATCATTTCTCAATCTCCATGTAAAGTCCAATATCAAAACTGCAAATAGTTGAAAAGGATGCACTTCTTGAGAGCTTAATCCCAATTTCAGCTTTGGGTTAAAAATTATAGATATCTAATCTTGTATTGTCACAATTGTCAAGGAAGAGAGATTTAATGGCCACTTGCTTTGGCTCCACAAAAATCTTGAAACAGGGCATTCAAGAAAGAGATGAAGTAGTGTTTCTTGCTCATTACATAAAGGGAAACTAAAGGAAAGCATAGATGGTATGAAACTCTTTAGTCTTCCTTTAGTGAGAATTATATCCCAGAGAATGTTCCATAGAAGGAGTTTATGGCGATCATGAATCTTAAGTTTCCAAATCTTCTCTATTGCAATGTCAGGGAAGCTTACTTTGAGACTAAAGCTGATTTTTGCTACCAAGTGGTAGGTTGTTTTAACAATGAACTTCCCATTTTGATTTTTGATCCATATACTACAATCTTCTTTGAAGCTTGAACGAGACAATGGTATTTTCCGAATCTCTCTAATGCTTTCATGTTGGAAAAGAGTGAGTATTTTTGCAGATTCCAAGAGTGCGTAGTTTGGTTGATAAAATCTGAAACTTTAAGGAACGGGGATAAATCTGTGATATGGCTAAGTGGTTTTGGTTTGAAGCTTTCAAAGGAAGGTATCCATGGATCAAACTAGGCTTTCACTGATGTTTCATTAAAAATCTAATAACACATACCTTGTTCTAACATTTTTCGTGTTTGCAGTATATTTTTCTAGAAAAATGAATTCGTGGCTTTTGAAGTCACATGCCAGAAAAGTGTTTGTTACCAGATATTTTTTTGATAGAAGCTTGTGCCGCATATTTGTACGTGGCTGACTCATCTCCCATCCCGTCTTGTCTAGTAAAGCAGCATTCATGTTTTCCATTAGCCTCAATCCCAAACCTTTTTTTTTTTTGTTTGGCAAATCGACTTCCAAGATTTCAGATAGAGCTTATGCTTTTGATCATTTTTTGTTCCCCAACAGAAGTTTTTAATGCTAGTGTTCATCAACTTACACACTGATTTTGGTAAAAGATGTGTGAACATTTGGTATGTGGGGATAGTGCTTGCCACTGTACGGATTAGCATCATTCTACCTGCCTGTGATAAGAGTTTTGATTTCCATCCTTCTAGCTTATGATTAATCTTTTCCAGCAGCTCACCATAGCTTTCTTTCTAGGATCTTCCAAAAGAGGTTTGGATTCCCAAATATTTCATTCTGGATGTAGTTTCTTTGTACTCCAACTTTCCAAGGATGGCTCTTTTTATTGCTTGGTTTGTATTGCCTGTGATGAAGATTGATGATTTTGCATTATTAACTCTTTGGCCTGACCATGCCTGATATTTTTTCAAATTCACAATTATGGACCTTGCTGCACTTTCTTTAGCTTTCCCAAATATGATGAGATCGTCTGGAAAAAATATATGAGAGATTGGCGGGCAATTTCTGCTTAGTTTAATACCTTCAATGTTGCCGATGACCTCCGATTTGGAGATTAATTTTGATAGAACCTCCGTGCATAATATAAATAGGAAATGTGAGATGGGATTACCCTGCCTGAGACCTCTCTCTGTTTTGAAGAAACCTCTTGAAGAACCATTTATAAGAACTGAAAAGGATGTCGTCATTGTACATTCTTTGATAAGATTGATCCACTGACTGTTGTAGCCTAGAGCCTTCATTATCGCGAACATGAAATCCAATTCTATAAAATCAAAAGCTTTCTCCATATCTAGTTTGATTGTCATTTGGCCCTTCTTCCCTTTTGATTTATTTAGATGGTGAAATAACTCATGTGCAATAATAGAGTTCTCCTTGATATTGCGACATGGGACAAAAGTTGCTTGAAATAAGGAGATTATGCTTGGAAGTGTTTTTTTCAACCAATTTGCCAAGATCTTTGTAATGGTTTTATAGATAACATTGATCAAACTGATTGGCCAGTAATTTTTTGGTGAACTCAGGTTTGGCACTTTTGGGATTAGAGTAATGTTTGTATGGTTCATTTGTTTTAAAATCTTCCCACTTTTGAAGAAATTTTGGACCGCAACAATGACTTCTTTTTATATAATTTCCAGTAATGCTTGTAGAAGAGAGTCTTCATACTATCCGGACCCAGAGCTTTGTGATTTGGATTTGTTTTAGTGCTCCATAAATTTCCTCTTCTTATTATACTGCCGTTAAGAAAACATTCTCTTGGTCTAATACTTGCTTTTGAAATAAGTTGTTGAGCTCTGTTGGGATGATTGGCTTTGTGGAGGTGTAGATGACCATGAAATGATCTATAAAAGCTAATTCAATAATATTTTGATCCATGGTCCAGTTACCTGGGCTAAGCTTAATGGAGTCAATTCCATTGGTTCTCTTTCGGATTGTTGTTGAGACATGATAACACTTTGTGTTTAGATCCGATGTAGTGAGCCAATTGATTATGGACTTTTAGCGCAATAGTGTTTCTTCATGTTTCAATTCATCTTTAAGTTTATTTGCAACTGGCATTCTTCCTAAGATTGCTAGGACTCGGTTGAGCATATTGGAGATGGTTGATCTCTAATGCCAATTGTTGAATATTTTCTTGTATTCTCCCGAAGTGCACTTTGTTCCAACGTTTGAGCGCTTCTTTTGTAGCTTTAATTTTTCTGCAGAGAATGAAGATGGACTACCACTTACTTGCTTGCACCATGCTTCCTGAATGATTATTCTGCTAAGAGGTTCTTTTGTCCAAAATTCTTCAAATTTAAAGGAAGGTGCTCTCTTCTATACTTTCACGGTGTTTAACAATAAGGAATGATGGTTCGATGCTCCAGATGTTAAATGTTGAATAGTGGCGTCAGGGAACAACAGTCTCCATTGTGCACTTGTTATTCCTCTATCAAGTCGTTCCCTAATAAGAGCTATTCCTTGTCGATTATTAGTCCAAGTGAAAGTGGGTCCTGAGAAACCAATATCAACTAGTCCATGAGTGGTCATCAAATTTTTTAAACCACCTATAGAAGAAGAAGAATTCACTAGACGCCCCCTATTTTTTCTGATTGCTTCATTAGATCATTAAAATCCCCTATACATAACCATGGCCCCAGATAAGAGTTGTGGATAGTGCCCAAAGTGGTCCAAAAATGTGCTTTTTGATGCCATCTTGCAGGGGCATAAACATGAGTTGCTAACCAAGGATGATGAGAAGGGTCAGAGTAAACCAAAATAGAAATTACATAAGTATTTACATGCACTGGTTCTATATCTATACCCAGTCTCCATAACAATAAAAGTCCTCCATTTTTTACCGAGGCAGGGAATTTCACAAAAAGCTAGAAACCTAAACTATTTACTATACTATGGGTGCGTACATCAGGCACCATGGTTTCTGATAAAAAAATAATATCTAGATTATATTTTCTTATATTAGCCCTAAGACTTCTGGTTGCTTTGGGGCAAGCTAGTCCTTGGCAATTCCAAACGAGTGTCTTCATGGAGTCTTTGAGGGCCTAGAAACCCCCGCCTCACATACTGTTTTCTTCTTCTTCGATGACACCAATTTTGATGTAGTTTGTGTATACGACTTATTTTTGGTGTGGTCTTTTTTCTTTTGGATTTTCCTAGTGGCTTTTGACTACATTGATAGGAGCATGTGGGCCATATCTTTGTCCTCCTTACTAATATTGATCTTTGTAGCATGTTTAGACAGATGGTCTTTCATTAGTTTCAGAATTTTACTTTTAACCTTCTGTTCTTCTGTATATGCTGTGAGCATGTTCCTTTTCAAAGGGCTAGGGTCGAAAGTTTGAGTCATCTGGGTGCCAAGATTTACTGGGATAAGCTAGACCAGTACAGAGACTTATTCAATATGGATTGAGGACTTTACAGAAGACTTAGACTCATGATAGTTGCTAAAGATAGGTGAAAGCATTGGGCTTTTTAGTGTGGCTCGGGAGTCATGAATCCCCATAAAAGTCTAATCCGGTTTTGGGCCCATAGGAATTCCCCTTGAAGAAGCTGAAATATTGGAATTAAGGGGCTCGGTCCATTGAGTTTGATGAGCTTTAAAGCTCATGACAGTTACGTGAATGCGCTTCCAATTTTCAGACCATACTTCAGGATTCAATGCAGATGGGTAAGAGAAACTCTGTAGCGCTGATTCCATCAGGTTGTTGTAGAGAAGTTGTTGTTCCGTTAGATGAGAGTGGGTATGACTGCCTGGGCTGACTGATGTGAACAAATTAGGTGGAAATACATTAACTTTCGGAGTAAAGGGGAAAGGGTTGGTTGGTGGATATTCATTATGATCTATAGTGATCGGATGAGGGACGGTGAATAATGAACTGGTAGAAGAGCCACTAGCAAGTTTCGCTACCCTTTGATTTTTGGCACCGCCATGAGCAGTTTGTTTTCCCGTTGGTTCCTTCCTGGTGATATTTTCCCTTCGTGTCATGGTTTCTGCAAGTGTCTTTTCTCCAGAACTGATTTTATGCCCTAGAAGTCCTGTATTACCCGATAATTCTTTGTCTGTCAATAGATCTTCATAGGAAAAAACTCTTGTAGGCATCTAAAAAGAGGGAACGTTACTAATTGTGATCGAAGGTCTCTTTGATTCTTCAATTAAAATCCCTTTTCTTTTCTCAATATTTGTTATATCTGAGAGGTATTTTGCTTTGTTTGTCTCTGAATCTTTGTCTAAGACCGTAGCAATTGCTTTGCTACTATTTGTTACGTTGACATAAGTCATCGGTCCTTGGAAGACCACTGAGGAGGGATAGACCTTTGTGCCCTGTATATCAATGGTATCAGTAGAAAGTGATTTTTCTAAGACTGGAAGTGCTTTCGATTGAGTGGACCTAGGGTAAATAGCTTGGTCTTGCTGAGGGGGAAGAAAAATTCCTGAAGTGTGGTACCCTGCTCTCAACCATGGACCATAGGGTAGTTGATCAGGGAAGAATTTTAAGAAATTGCAGAAAATCTGATAATGCCCCAATCTACCATAGGCATAGCAAAAATACGAGAGCCTCTCATATTTGAAGGATACCCATGTGTCAATATTATCATCCCTAGATTGCCAGAAACCTTGTTTGAGAGGTTAATTTATATCTAGTTCAACTTTGATCCTAATAAACTTCTTGCAAGTGATTCCAAAATTTGGATCAACATCTATGTCTAGTAGAGTTCCTAGTGCTTTCCCAATCTTTGTAGCATCTAGGATAGTAGTGTGGTTAAAAGTAAAATCATGAATTTAAATATGGAAAACTGATAAGTTAAGGCTTATCTCTTGCCAGGTTGATCTAGCTGGCCAGTCTTCGAGGATCAGTAGATGGCCTTTGAGATTCTAAGGAGCCTAGTTTAGAATCCTTTGTTTGTCCCGAGCTGATTGGAAAGTGAAAATGAACTTGGTAACATCCAGATCTTCAATATGAAACTTGTTAAGAAAATCCCATGCTGCTTTAAAAGTGGCATGAAGTGAGATTTTGTTGAGAGGCCTTATTGCTACAATTCTTCTTATTAATGCCAACTTGATTATTTATTTTATAGAGTCTTTTGCTGGGATGAGGTTGAGGTCTTCCCAAGATGGTGCTTCAATTTGTTGTATAAGAGATTCCATTTCCATGATGCAAGCTGGAAGTTAGAGAACTGATTCCCAAAAAAGAAGTCAAGGTTGACGAAGGTCTAGCCAGAGAGCTCAGTTTGATACGTAGAAAAAGAGTTGTCTTTGAAAAGGACAATGCAATATGCTATGTGCTTACAAAGCTATCTTATTCTATTTGTATATGAAGTACGCTAAAATAGTGTTACCATTTTGGGTATCAAGAGATTCTCAGCTATGCTGAGATTATCTCATAACTATTTATTATTTTTTACATATTTTTTTTATTACTATTCACTATTACTTTTTATTATTTTTTCACTACTATTCACATAATACCTTAAAATATTTCACTATCCAAATGCAACTAAGTTGACCTCTTCTATCCACAAATATTGTCTCCAGACTCTCCACCCCGTCCTACTATCTTTTTTTTTTGATAAACAGATCATAAACTTTTATTAATAAAGGACATTATAAAGTTGACTTGAAAACAAGTTAATTACAAATATTAATAGCTTTCCAGCACATTTCTATGACTGACATGGTCTAGGTCAGACAAGATTTAGATCTAATAGATAGCACATATCTGTCCACGACAGAGATTACAAAACTCCCTATCCTGATTAAGCAGGGTGGGGTTCACCAAACTCCACCAAAACTTCAACAACGCGAAGGAAGAACCATTCCATTCGGATTAAGGTCAAAATACACTATTTTTAAATTTTTATTTTTTTAAAATGTAAAGACAAGGCACAAAATAAATTACATTAGAAGACATAAAAAACGAAACAACAATGCATAAAGAGATTGATGTGGCACGTACAGTACATGCATCATTCTGGAAGAAAAGCCAACAATCGATCTTGAAAGTCTCAGACTTACAAGCTCTAGAAAAACTGCGCATGGCATCAACAGAAGGTCTCGATAGCGCTTGAAAGCCGCGCAGAACGCCTCTGGAGACCCAATCCACTACCTAACAATATGTGGTCATTTTATAATATTATATACAATATGGTTCAAAAAGTTGGTTTTACTCATTAAAGTTCAATAAATATTTTTTATTGACAATGACACTGGAACCTTCTAGTCTCGTGGGATGATAAATATTCATGTACTATGTACTTTGTTTTCATATATAGCTAGCTAGCTTGTACAATATAATATATATATATATTTATATAAATTCTAGTTTAAGACCAAGCATGCATGATGAACTACCGTCATGTTTGCTTTAGAAATATTGCAATCGTCGGTGGCACGTTATTCCAAATAATCTCAAAGAAAGTACAAAAGTTTGAAGGGAAAACGTGTATGCTAGAGTTCACACGTATTTGTATCGACACGTGATTTGTGTTTTTTACATGTTAGAAAATTAAGAGGTTTATGCCCAAAACGAAAATAAATAAATGATGAAAACAATTTGTTGGGAAAAACTCTGCATTAGGTCCCACATAATAAATTTATAAAATTTAAATGGGACGAAGTCAGCATATATAAATTAGATGGAGAAAGAAAAATTAATTAAAAGGAAATGAATTAAAAAACTTTGAGAAACGGGATTCAACATTACGTAATTATAGTTAATCATATATCAATTCTATTATAATAATAAGTGACTATCTAATTATAAATAATAATTTTTGTTATTGTTTTTGTTAATTTTTCTTATTTTTTCATTAAGTCTATTAAAGTCTTATTTTATCAAAAGATTCTTAAAATTTTTGACCATTTGACGTGTAGCTCCTTTATAGAATTTAATAAAAGATCATATTTTACCAAAAGACGCTTAATAACCACATGGCACACATGAATTGACCTTTTTTTATGTCCTTTTTATTCTGACAGTGTACTCATGTAATATAGATATAGACCAATGTTTATACTTTGCTGAAGTTTAGATTTTTTTTTTAATCTTGATTTTTTGTCTTTCCTTACTCTTGTATTTTCTTTTCATAGACAAATAAACTACTGACTTTTTCACTTTTTCTTTTATTTAAATTATTATGTCAGGTGTACTTTGAGGCTAACGCACCCGGAACCGTTCCATAGTATATATATATATATATATGACTATGATTTGGTGAATCTCTAATGTGATATCTCATATTGAAATCCAGACATATTAATTATATATATTTAAAAGATTTTTTTAGCGTAGGCTTGATTTGCAAGATGTATGATTCTTTAATGCAATAGAAATTATCGCTCTAATTAGTTTGATAGAGAAATTTGGAGAAAATGCATGCATGCATCATATATATGGACTGACGACCAAGCAATATAAGGGGATATTAATTAATGAATTAATCACATAATTAGGTCAACAATGAATAACATAATCAGTTTCAAAAATTTTTGTTTTTTTGGCAAACTTTCTATTGCATAGAACCAATTCCATGATTTGTTAAAATCTATATAAAAATAAGCCATCTTTCCTTTTAATAGGATTTTTTAAAATGTCTCTATAACTTCTAAAGAGGTTTTAAAAATTCCCTTCTTATTGGCCGTCCTCCCAAAATTAAAACTTTTATAGCGTGCAAAAAAAAGAAGAAGAAGTAAGTAATAACCCTCATAATGCACATTAATTAAAGAAACCCATATATTTCTCCAAAAAAAAATCCTATATATGTAAATATAGGGTTTTGCTAAACATTTTTTTTCCCCAAATCTATAAAGAGAGATCTACCATTCGTTTTAAAGCTCAGAACTTTGAGAAAAAATTCTAAAAAAATTATAGATAGTCTCAATAATTTGTAGACAAGAACTTCATTTATTTTTAGGCCTTGTTAGTTACATTATCCATTTCATCTCATTTCATTATTATAATTTTTTTAAATTTCTATATAAAATAAATAAATAATTTAATTTGTTCAGATTTTAAAATAAAAATAATATTAAAAATAATATTTTATTTTATTTTTAACTTTTATACCATCTTATACCATATATGTGTAGTCAAACGTGGCAGTCTCTTCAATATTCCCTATTTCTTCTCTTTTCTTCTCTTTTTCAAAAGCAAAGCTTTGAATGTAAGGAAAATTTTGGATTGAAGATGGAACTAATATTTGAGGTTTAGGATATTTCAACGCTTACATTCTACAATTGATGTAAATGTTCATATAAAAAAAAAATACTTTGAATAAAAATAATAAAATACATTTAAGGATGTTCTAAAGTAATTTTCATCTCATTCCATTTCATCTCATTTTATCTTATTTTATTTCATTCTGTCTTATTTCCTTTCTAAACATCATTCAAACATAAACACTTTGAAACTAATCATTATAACTTTTTCAAATTTTCAAACTTATAAACAATTTAACTTTTTAAAATCATGAAAAAACTTATATTCAAATAATATTTTAATTTTAAAATATTTTTTATTTAACTTTTTTTCTCTGTTTCTAAAATTCAATAAATACTTAATTCAAACTATCTCATTATTATTAATCGGTAAATTAAACAGAAAAATGACCAATTTTATATAAAGGATGGTAATTTTGTAAAATTAATATTTATTTAAAATAAAGTGACACCATTGCATTTATTGTTTAGATATGAGCTGTAAAACATTAATAGGTATATCATTACACTAAAATAAAGAAAATTACATTCTTTCTTCGCTTAGAAGTTACAACCAAAATATCTGCTTTATCGGAGAAAAAGAAAAAATAAAATAAAATATTACAGGGTAAAAAAGTAAAATTGTAAACCATTTATAATCTTATATACTAAAAAAATTAGTTTTTTAGCAGTTAAAAGATAAGGTATTGTCTAGAAGGGAAAAACTCAGGGAGAGACGCGCACAGAAATTCCATATTTAATTTGGTCAAACCGAGAGGGTGGGGAGTGGGGGGACTGAGAGCTGAGGCCAGCAAGAGAGGGGAAGAGATTGGTATAAAGGTGGGTGTGTGCGTGTGTATTGGTGTGTGCATTGAGACGTAGAGAGAAGTGTAAACAAAGCCGAAGACAAGGCCGGCTCCTTCCCTGCTCTGTTTCATTCGTAGCATTCGTTTTTTTTTTAGAGAAAAAGCTATTTTTCTTTTCTTTGTGATCGTTGTTGTTGGTGTTTAATGGGACTTGGATTCACTCGCTTTGTCATTTTTCCGTTGACATATTCGTCTCCAAACTGATCGGATGGAGAAGAGGTTGGGGTAGAGAGAGACAGAGAGGAAGATATCCATAAATCTGGATGTCGATGTGATGGGATATTGGTTATAATCGGATTTGAATATTAACCAGCAGATTGAGCTTGGGTGCATCTGATGTTTGTTTCTGGTTTGGAGTGAAGGATTTTTAAAAGCCGGATTTTTTATTTGATTTGGGGGAATGGGCTGCTTTCCGTGTTTTGACTCGAAGGAGGAGGAAAAGCTGAATCCCGAGAAGGTAAGCGATGATCGAAAGCAACTCCGGCCCATGGTCCCTTCTGCCTTTTCCGGACTGCCTTCTGGTTCGTTCTTGTTCTTCTTCTCCTTTTTATTTTTAACGCTTGTTAATTTCACTTCGTATTTATGCGTGTGTATCTGGCATGTGGTCGCGTGATCTGATCTGGGTATTTCTGATTTATATATGTTTACAAATAATTTGTGTTCATGATGCCTGTTCTCATAAATTTGGTTTAGTGTTTCATTACACGATTAATCATTTCGATGAGGATTACGAAAATTCATTTTTTGGGGGGTTGTTTAAGTAGACCCCACCAGATTTCCATCCAGGTAATATCCTTATTTTTGAAAATTGAGATCTTATGATAAATTTGATTGTTTTAGTCGATCTGAATGGTTATTAGCTCTGTTGAGATTTTGGCTTCAGATAAGTGTATGACCAATACACAGGAGATGCCTATGATTTGAATTGATCAAGTTGATCGGAGTGATTGAATATTAGTTGGTATGGCTTAATGGACTTCTCTTCCTCTTGCACTTGAGAATTGGATTTCATTGTCTTTTTAATCCGAACCAATTTAGTTATAATTACAGTTTAATGCTCCCTGAGTGTCTAGTTGGGAATTGTGTGATTCTTATGGACCTGCATTTCTTTGTTATATGGAATTTGTAGGAGCTGACAGACTTAAATCACGAAGCAATGTAGGGTACAAAAGGGAATCACTTGGTCCCAAGGATGGGCCTGGCGTCCATCCTGGTGTCAATATTGCTGCTCAAACATTCACTTTTCGTGAGCTTGCAGCTGCAACAAAGAATTTCAGGCCAGAGTCCTTCTTAGGGGAAGGGGGATTTGGACGTGTATACAAGGGCCAACTTGAGACCACTGGTCAGGTAAGCTCTTTTATTGTTGTTTGCTCCCAATAATGTGTTTGTCATATATAAATTATGTTAAATAGGATACTTTAATATGCTCCCAAAACGAAAATTCAAATTGAACTGCTCATAATCATCTCTAGAAATAGCAATTGATTGAGTCCCCACTAATGAAGAAATGTAAGCAGTGATCAGCTTGGGTTATTATCTTCTTCTTTTTTTCTTTTTTCTTTTTTCTTTTTTTTTTTATAAGTAAAAGTATATTATTAAAGAATGGGCAAAGCCATGTTCAGTACAATAGTTGCCCTAACTATGTAGGAGCAAAGGATAAAAGGAAGTTATGGAAATCTTGACCATTAAAATTAACGGCTATAGCCCAAGTACAAAGAGTTCTAAAAAAGAAAGCTTTTAGTTCCTCCATCGGTCTCTCTTTGTCCTCAAACGTTTGTTCATTGCGTTCCTACCACACACACCTCAAGATGCAAATAGGAAGCATTTTCCATACAGCCTTGATCTGTTGATTGCCTCTTAGATCTGACCAACTAGCCAGCATTGCCACTATTGTCTCATGCATGACCCAACCCAAGTCTAATCTACTAAATACCTCGTTCCATAACCCTCGAGCTATCTCACAATGTTGTAGTAGAAGATGATCTACAGATTCACCCCCATTCCTTCACATGCAATACCAATCTGCTATGATCACTCTTCGTTTTCTCAAATGATCCGTTGTGAGGATCTTACCCAAGGAAGTGGTCCACACAAAAAACGCTGCTTTGAGAGACACCTTAGGTCTTGGGTTATGATCTTATAGTTGCTTTTTTTTCCCTTTCAAAAATCAAACAGAATTTCATAATTGCTTTGAAAATTAAGTGGCCTTTTGAGTTTCCTTCACAGTTTATGAGTGCCTAGCATATCACTTACTTCCCATATTGTTTTTCTATTTACTTTTAGAAATATAAAGATATATGTCATAGATGATATACGTTAAATGATTAATTTTACTTATAAAAAAAAATTTAAATGATTAATTTACGCTTATGTTGTGATTGAAATACTGAGGTTATGGACGTTCCATGGTGTAATGGTTAGTACTCCGGACTTTGAATCCAACGACCTGGGTTCAGCTCCCGGTAGGACCTTCTGTGTCTTTGTTTCTTATAAAAAACAGTGATTAAAATACTGAAGTTGACATACCCCAATTAAAATCCCAGTAGGACTTTTGGAAGCTGCCTATTGCTGTTAAATATAAGGAAGCTCACCCTAATCTTACATGGCTTGGAGATTAGTGAATGAAAACCAGTAATATAGTTCCTTTACTCTGTTTCTTGTTTTCTGCAGATTGTTGCTGTTAAACAATTGGATAGAAATGGTCTTCAGGGTAACAGGGAGTTTCTGGTGGAGGTTCTCATGCTTAGCCTTCTACATCACCCTAACCTAGTGAATTTGATTGGCTATTGTGCTGATGGGGATCAGCGGCTTCTTGTCTATGAATTCATGCCCATGGGTTCTCTAGAAGATCACCTTCTTGGTAACTTCTGGTTGCTTATTATTCTGTTTCTCTGATCAGAAGGCTGGCCTCACTTGGTTTGGTTTATTTAGTGCAACTTTTGATTGTTGAGTTATACAAGTATTTTTCTTTTGCTTTTGAAAATTTGAGCATTGGTGCCCTGGCCATGGTAATTGCATCTGATGGACAATGATCTCGAGAAATCATGGGTTAAGTCAGGAGAGCTTTCAAAAGAAGAAAAGTACAAATATTAACAATAGCATAGAATGACTTGGAAATATCTTTCTTAACAGATGATAATAAGAGGAATGGTAAATATAAGATAAGAAGGAATTGGATTCCTTGAAATTCTATGAATAGCCCAACCTGAGATGTTCAATCAAAAACCAATGTTTTCCCAACGATCTGATGTAGTTATTTACTTTTTCTCCTGTTATGTGCTCTCTTGCGCTGAAGTAGAATATGGTATGAATCTAGTTACCTTTAAGGATTTTTTTTCCGCGTTTACAGCTTGTGTGGTGTATGTCTAAGTATAACTTGTTCACCTTGGGAGACAAATAGGAGTTCAAGTGTGCTTATTTTCTGCTTTAGCGTCCCCCTTATTTTCTTCTCTTTTGTAAACACCTTCTGCTATCGATGACTCTTCTGTTTTCTAACAACCTGTCTGGCATGTTTCTTATTCTTGCTCATTTTCCAGCTATTAATACAATCTTTTCTTGATTTTCAAATTCCATATATTAGGCCTAATTAAATATCTTGTTAGATAGGCCAAAAGATATATTCTAGGTTATTGGGATGGATTTAGTTGCAATTGAGCTCTTCGATTAATGACTGTTTACCTGAGTTTTGGACCATCTTCCAAGGGATTGCTAATAACAGTACTGGCTAATTGAGGTCGTAAATGGAGTTGAAATATTTTTCTTTGGGCTTTTGTGTGCTAGGTAGTTCTTTTCCTGTCTGCTCAAAAGTCAAGGAAGTCACCGCATTGGTCTCCTCTGTTAAAAATTCTGTTTTTTGTTTTTGGATATTTGAAGCTTTGATAGACTGCATATTACAGCCCAAGGGCTTGAGATTTCAATAAGATAACTATTTGAGGACTGCTGATGGGGCTCAGATGTCTCGGCAATTGATATTCTCATCACTCAATTATCCAACCCTGTTTCCTTTTCATTGAAGTCTTAAGAAAATGTATTCTATAAGAAAATATTCAATAAGAAAAAGGACTTACCTTATAAAAAAGCACCATGTAAGAAAAGGATTTACCATCTCATGCTTTATGGTGTCTCAAAATTTGTCTTATTAATGCTTGATTTGCCAAATAGGAAAACATGTTTATTGCTAGTGCACTCACGTGCTTGGATAATTTTGGAACTTAATTATGAATCCCTGAGCACGAATTCTGTTTGATGAATTGGAAGCAGTTGAGGCATGCAAATTCACAATTTCAAGTTTTCAACTGTGTACTCTCATTAATTTTTTTTTTTATGCTTTCAAATTAGAAAAAGAAAAGGAAAATCGTTCAGCTGTAAGTTAATGAATTACTTTTTACTTACCTATGATTGATAAGATTATGCTAATTATTACAAAATCAACAGACTCCATTTTTGTGACTTATCATCAATAGTATATTGATTTTTCTGTAGATCTTCCACCTGATAAGGAACCACTAGATTGGAACACAAGGATGAGAATAGCTGCTGGTGCAGCCAAAGGCTTAGAATACCTGCATGACAAAGCAAATCCTCAAATTATTTATAGGGACTTCAAGTCATCCAACATCTTACTTGATGAAGGATATCAACCAAAGCTTTCTGATTTTGGACTTGCAAAGCTCGGTCCCGTTGGAGACAAGTCACATGTTTCCACCAGGGTAATGGGCACTTACGGTTATTGTGCTCCTGAGTATGCCATGACTGGACAATTGACAGTAAAGTCTGATGTCTACAGTTTTGGGGTAGTCTTTTTAGAGCTGATTACCGGACGTAAGGCCATTGATAGCACCAGACCCCATGGAGAACAGAATCTTATAGCATGGGTAATCCTCTTAATTTCTTGTTGTGTAGTCACCTAAACTAGTCTTATTATGGGTCTTGCACGTCTAGACTCTCCCCATCTTATGTGGAAAGGGTGTAGTGATGGTGTTTCCATGTGTATGCAGGCACGTCCATTGTTCAATGACCGTAGAAAGTTTTCAAAATTTGCTGATCCACTGCTACAAGGAAGGTATCCAATGCGGGGCCTCTACCAGGCTCTAGCCGTGGCATCCATGTGCATCCAAGAACAGGCTGCGGCCCGTCCACTCATTGGGGATGTAGTCACTGCCCTCTCATATCTGGCAAACCAGGCATATGACCCTAATACAACTTATGCTCATGGCCATAGAGGTTCTGGTGATAAGGATGAAAGAAGAGGCAGAGATGAGAGAGGTGGAAGGATGTTAAAGAATGAGGAAGGTGGAGGATCTGGTCAAAGGTGGGACTTCGAAGGGTCTGAGAAAGAGGACTCCCCTAGAGAAACTGCAAGAATGTTAAACAGGGATTTAGATAGAGAACGTGCTGTTGCTGAGGCCAAGATGTGGGGAGAGAATTGGCGAGAGAAGAGAAGACAAAGTGCACAAGGCAGTTTTGATGGTAAGAATGCATAATGTCGGTGTGCACTCAGGGTTACCATGTTCCACTTTGGCTCTATTCCAGCCGTCTCAACAGACCAGGTGAAGAAATGTTGGAATCTGACGTATCTCTTACCTGTTGCCATTCAAGCTTATTAGCCATTTCTTACCAATGAGAGAGTAGATGGGGGGTAATTGTAAGAGGACTTGGTGCCCAAACATTTCCCCCTTTTTCTTTTATCGAACTCAAAGAAGGGGAAGAAAAAAGAAGATAAAAGTGTAAAATATCTGCTAGGAGAATGGGA
This sequence comes from Pterocarya stenoptera, assembly GCA_003123785.1. Lineage (NCBI taxonomy): Eukaryota > Viridiplantae > Streptophyta > Magnoliopsida > Fagales > Juglandaceae > Pterocarya > Pterocarya stenoptera. Next base: position 101,036 of record QEOT01005766.1, read on the forward strand.
CGTATTTAGAAATTTTGAGAGTAAACACGTCTAGTCATTTGATGTGCTTTCTTCTAGCTCTTGTAGGTTTTCTTCGAACAAAGAAAACATGTTTGTTACTCTCTTCCATGTAATCAGTCTTCTTGAGCAACTTGTCAAAAAACTAATTGACTGGCTACACTGTTACACGTTACTTATATCTGCTCTCGCTCTATTATCCATATTTTTCCATTGCTCTCTGATGCTTCACTCTCGTTTGCCTCTATTATTATCGTCAGTATTCGAGCTGTCCAACGTCAATATTCAGGCCTCGTTTGATTTCAGATGAGATGAAATAAAATATTTTGAGATGTGTAAATAATAATGAGATATGTTAAGTAGAGAAGAGATATGATTAGTTCGACTTTTTTTGTGAAGTATTTATGGTTGTAGGACTCACAACAATACAAATATTTTCAGAGTTACATTTCGGCGTATGTTGTGGGCTTGTGTTACGTTTTGCCACTTTTTTATTCCTGCATCCTTTTTAAATACTGGTGGGACCCATTTTTAATTATATTAATTTTTTATAATACAGTAACGCCAAAACAGTTTAATCCGTGCGTGAACAATAACACCAAAATAGTAACGTCAGACAGCAGATCAGTTTTTTTGTTTTCAAAACAGTAATGTCAGGCAGCTTTTTTTAAGTATAGTACAATTCATAAACAGTAAATAAATTAATAAGAAATAAAATGAGATGAGATGAGATTAGTTAAATAAGATAAGATGAGATAAAAAAAAATGAGTATTTGCTTTCAGAGATAGCCTAACCGTACAAAACTTAGAAAAATTTTTAAAATTTTGTGTTTCATCCCTATAAACAAACGAGACCTTAGTCAAGACCTTTTCTGGGTTTGCCAATTAGCCCGAATTGGTTTAGCCTTCTGGTGTTAGACAAGAGGCTTGTGATAAAATCTAAAGGGATTCGAGAAATCTGATTTAATGGACTTCCTGTTTAAGAAGAGAGACAAAACGACAAAACATCATCAAGAAGAAAATATAAAGGGGAAAACGAATGCCACCATGACCTTTGATCTGTTGGGTTTAAAAGCCGTTCATCCGCAGCTCAATCGAGCTTTTGTGTGGACATGTTAGCAACTTGTTACTTGTGGATTTAATTAAAAGAAAAACAAAAACGAACTAGTTTTTTTTCCGACCTATATCACAAGGTTATGTGGAATAAGATGACAACGATGAACATTGTTCGTTTGATTCATACATAAGAGAGAAATCACGTGCCATACACTAGAGAGAGAGAGAGAGAGAGAGAGGTTGACAAAAACTGCAGCGTGAGGCAGATATAGATAGGCACTTTTGAGAAGAGCAGTGCTGTGCTCTAAACAAGTTCATGACATGACTAGAAGCGAATTACACTGCGTTTTCAATTTCTTTGAGGTCATGGCCGGGGCCGGTTTCCTTGCTTTTCTCATGGTCCTCTGTTTGTTCAGGCTTCTTTGCATCTTTGTTCGCATCATCCCCACCGCAACTGGCATCTGGCTGAGCATCCACCGGATAAACTTCAGAACTCCCTAGCGTGCTAAAGATCACTACAATATCTTTAATCTGCTCCGGTACTTCTTTCTCCTGATCTATAACCTTCTTGGTGTTCCTGTATATTGCGTACAGCAGCATCTGTACCAGCCCCAACCCGAAACCCAGGATGTTTGGGAGCTACATGCGTACACATAACAAAGAAATATGAAAATTAATTCAAGTCTGAAAGGTAACATGAAACAGGGAAAGATCTTTGATAACGAAGATCAAGTCTTACCGCAACGCAGATGTCCTTCAGAAACAGACCATAAGCAAACCACATCATGGCACTCAATGTGAGGAAAAATGACAAACTAATCGGCATGAACTCAACACTCCTAGTTCGAATTACCTGTGCCTGCAAAAAAAAAAAAAAAAGAAGAAGAAGAAGAAGTAAAAGAAGAAGCTCATGAAGAAAAGTATAAGGTGAAAAAGTGTCCTAGTTACAAATGCTTTTACTCACCACAATGCTCAAGGGTGCTGCAAATACAGCCACAGAAACTGCAACACATATCCATCCCAGAACTTGGACACGGTATGAGTTTTTCACTAGAAAGTGTGAAGTAAGAACGATCAAGGAGAACAATCCCAGGTTCATAAAAGCAAACATTTTGAGAATCAACTTCTGCAGTCAATGAAAACTCAACATCAAATTAGAAGACAGAAATGGAAAAATTAAACCATATATAGTTATCGATTAAAACAACTAATATGATGATGATGATGATGCTTACCCTGGGAGCCTTTGGCGCGTAAGCAATGAAGATGCTGATGTAGATAATCTCTATGACACATCCAAATAGGTTGATGGTGATGAGAAGTACAGCATCTTCTTTGAGTAATGCGTAGTACAACCAAAGCATGGCACTGAACAATGCCACCACATAAGGAAGCGATTGGAAACCTTCGGTTGATTTTTTTCTCAAAATTCGATAAAATGTTGGCCTGCAACATAATTTAATAATCACAGTGGTATCATGTATTCGTATTTCTTAAATCCTTTTTGAAGAAATGACACAAAAAAAAAAAAAAAATAGTACTTACGCTGGAGCCAAGTATACCATGACTGAGATAATGTTACCTAGCATTGAAGAGAGTAATAAAACTTGATGGATTAGTTTTTAGGAAATTTCTCAAAGTATCTTTGTATAATAAAATAGGTCACGTAAAGACACACTCGATGAACAACTCATTACCAGCAATATTAATACAGATCAACAAAATTCAATAAAATGCATACATGATGACTGATTGATTCTAATAGTTAATGATATTCATTCATTTATGGAAATAAAATACAGACATTTTTGGTCTTAGAATGAGGAGTTAAGGTGCATCACCAACTACTCACTTAGGCCATAAAAGTATAATATGAAAGATTGAATCATTTCAAAACTAGGCCAATACTGTCCAGGAAAGTGAACAAAAATCTTGCAACTTTTGAGTAAAAAACTAACTCAGAGATTAACCAAGGAAGAAGAAGAAGGATACGGAGAAGATCAAGGGCCAAAAGATGAAGAAGTAGAACAAAAACAAGACTAGCTAGAGACCATATCTGAAAAACTTGTAACTTTAGCCGTCTGAAAAAACCTATCAAAATTATGCTATCTATATGTTTTTAGAGAGAGATGATGAACATCATAATATAGGGCGATCGATGAGAGATAATATCAGCATGTATAAAGCATTTACCTAAGATGCCAAAGGTAAATGCCAATGGGTGTTGACTGTTTATTATTGTCATGATGTCTGTCAAAAAAGAATGTTCCCCCACTCAAAACAAAGGCAGGGCTTTAAGAACCCTAGCTCTCTCTCTCTCTCTCTCTCTCTCTCAGAAACAACTCATAATCTCATGCAGACAGTGAAAGGTGGTGAGGATGGGTAATAACAAGTAAAGCTCATGGAGCTTCATCTATATATATAATTACATATACACATAGACACACACCCCCATTTATACAGGCGCACACAAAGGGCAGGGGAAATAGAGAAACATAAGAGTGTGCGTGTTGAACTCATTCTGGGTTAATGACAGGTGGGGAATTGGTAGGTAGCGTACCATAAAGTCATTCACACAATCGCAATTCCCACACTCTCCAGAGTGTGCCACAATTGCGTGTAAGATAACCATCGATCCCATGTCACCTCCAAGGGGCGATACAGTGATCTTGGAGCCAGCCATTTAAACCATATGTACGTGTTAGATTTGAAACGACTTTGCATTCAAGCTGTTGGGGTTATTAGACGGGGATAATTTTTTTTTTATTGAATTACTAGAAATATATGTGGAACACTTGGTATCATTAATAATATAAAAAGAACCATCCCATGTCAAATGGCACAAGAGTATGTTCTTTATATTAAATTATATAACTTCTAATTATATTTATCAATATGATTATCTATTAATGTAGCCACTTAAAATATGTTCATGTACTAATATATATGATTAAAGATGATAAAATATAAGATAAATAGTAGAATAATTTCCTACAAAAAAAATAATACTAGATACAAATTTAGGACATACAAGACTTGTACGTGCATGCCCTTTTAAAAAAATGGAGATCCATTATAGAAAAATGCATTTTTTAAGTAGGTCTTAATTTTTTCGAAAGGTTTATGAATGACTTTTACATTCTAAACTTATACAAATAATTTTTTTATATCTTGAACATAATGTCTATATATATATAAAACCATTGATGAAGTCAATATCTTTTTATAGTTAATTTGACATCAGATGTGTTAGAGTTCGAGATTTTGGGGATATCGGGTTCCATTATTGTTAGGTCATTTTAACTGAATGATACTGACCACCACTCCTCGAGAAAACAAATGGGACAAAGATTTGTACGTTACAGGCATAACGCTCAGCTGTCCCGCGTATGACTCGATTCACGTGACCTCTCAAACACAAAAAACCTTTTAGTCGTGCGTTGAAAATTATTACTACTCTTATATTTGATCTCTTTCTCAGTCCCAAACTGGAACAAAAAGCCTATTGCTGCGTCAGCACCCAAGTGTCATTCTTCCCTCTCCCCATATCTCACACCAAAGATCATAAGCTTTTTATCACTTTCGTCCAGCTGTTGTTGTTGTTCATGTTGGTCTTTTTTTTCTTTTTATTTAATTTAGAGAATTAATACATATACAAAGAGATTATATAAAAATAAACTCATAAATTGACATCATTTCATAAAATTCGTTAGATTTATTTTATAATAAAAGTAACTCTGACATATCATATTTAATCACGTCAATTTATAAATTTACATTTTATGCAATCAACCTAAAGTATTTTTCTTTATTTTATTTGTTCATGATAGTGTCTGCATGGAAATGAAAAGATTACGTGTGATATATGTCAACACTCGCGTTGTGGCTTTTTTACTTTTTAAAGCTATAGCCTTCTTTTTTGTGTTTACATGACAAGTAATATATACGACAAAAATGATAGAAAATAATGAGGATCATGATGTTGTTATAATTCGTACTACGTGTTCTTGTTTGTATAATTACCTGGTTTGTTGGGATTCGTTTGGTAATGCTGATTGGAATTAGGCAATTTATAGCTACAGCTCTTGACAGTCTCATCTTTCTTTTTTAAGGATATGCATATTTTATAAGGATTATCCCACTAATTGGGTACTTTAATTTAATTAAGTCGTGTATGATTTCCTCAAGAAGCTCGTAATTTAGATGAGCACGTAACTTTTAAGATATTGTTTTGCTCATCAGTTCATCATCATCATGAATTGGTTGTCAAGTAACATGGAGTTGGGCCATCCCATTTTCCTTTTGCATCAATAATTTCATTAATTGATCAATCATATAGATAAAGATGAAATGATATGGCAAACAAAGATAGACAAAAGTTAGCTCTTCATGCCCTTTTGGTGCTCTGATCTGTCATTTAGTTTGCATGCATGCATGTGTATATATATATATATTATATTCACACACACGCTAGTAAAGATTTCACCTGCAAGGCACTTATGCCTGGTTGAAGATGGTGTAACTAATCAGCAGTATGTCGGTCAGACTTGTCTTGCTCGGTGATCCTGAAATTCCCGAGCAAGGGTTATCTCTTTGTAATGCTTGGAATCTTCTAGTAGTGTGTCTGCCAGATTGGATTTGCTCGGTGATTCCAAGCATGGGTTATTTTTTTGTGATGCTCAAAATTTTCGGACTTGCTTTGATTGGTAATCCCGAGCAAAGGTTAAATTCTTGCGCTGCTAGGCATTTTTGACTAATGTATCAGTCGGACTAGACTTGCTCAGTGATCCTAAGCAAGGTTTATTTTTTTGCGATACACGAAATTATCAAGCAATGTGTCAGTCGAAATGGCTTTGCTCGGTTATCTCGAGCAATTTTTATTTTCTTGCAAGAAATGTGTCAGTTGAAATGGACTTACTTGGTTATCCCGAGCAAGGTTTATTTTTTTGTGCTGCTCGAAATTACCGAGTAATGTGTCGGTCGAAATGGCCTTCCTCGATTATCCTGAGCAATGTTTGTTTTTCTTGCGATGCTCGAAATTACCGAGCAATGTGTCGGTCGAAATGGCCTTCCTCGATTATCCCGAGCAAATGCTAAATTCTTGTACAATGTGTCGGTCGGATTGTGCAAGACACACATATCTAGGTAAAAGTGTTGTTACATTTTTTATATGGGAAAATACAATCTTTAAAATGTATATCAATTATAACTAATCATTAAGACTGACAATCATCGAGGAAAAATAATAATGATTAATATGATAATGAACTAAACAATGTGAAAGTGTTTTAAAATTTAGTTTATGTTAGCTGCTGGCATTTGTTTCACACATGATCAGGCTATCAAGAAGATAGTTAACTTGTTATATGAAGATGGAATTTGTTTTCTTCATAAAATTGACCTTCCCAACTCATGTATAGTTTTCTTTTACTGCAACGCTCATTCTTAGGTCTAAATAGCTCATACCATAAGGTGTCTAAAAACAATCGCACGTGAACCTAATCCTAAGCGTATCATAGCACAAGGTGATGACCAAATTGACCTAAAGCTTGCTCAAAATAAATATCAAGGGTAAAAATGTAATTTTATTTTAGAGACAATAAAATTTAATAAATGAAAAATAGACAGTAAGAAAAAGATGAAAAAAAAAAACAAGAGGCACTAATCAACCAAATGAAAACCTTGGTAGTTTTGCTTGCCAAACAAAAATATTCTAGAACCCCATGGAGAAAAAGGTGGCCCATCAAACACAAACCTCAAGGATAAATATGTAATTTTACCCATCAAACACATTAGAACATCAAGGACAGAAGAAGTTTTGCTCATCAAACACAAACTTCAAGGACAAAAATGTAATTTTTTCATCAAACAAGAACTACTATTCACATGCCAATAGTAGCTTTTATAATAGAAGGGATATATATGTGTGTGTGTGTGTGTGTGTAGTATGTATATTCAACACCAATAAATTAGGTATACTTTAGTAGGAGAGTCAAGATATTGGTTCTTTAATTACTATAAGAAAATGGGTTGGATGTAAAATAATTTAAATCTTGATTAGTTCTTTTAGAATATACGATTCCTTGAGTCTTTAACATCCAATTGGTCTGTCGAGCTTGCCATTGAATTATTAATATCTTATAAGAAGTACAAATAATTTGATTGATAAGTGTTAAAAGCCACAAAGAAATCAAACAAAAGTAAACTTATAAATTGATATGATTTATAGGTTTATTTTTATGTAATTTTTTTGTAACTAAAACCTTTTCTTGTATATGTATATCTACCTTAATTTATGACGATCCCCATCACATTTAAAGCAATATTAGTAACTCATAGCTTGTTTGGTTTGTATTTAAGAGACGTGATATGATTAAATAATAGGAGTACAATATACAAACATGGAAACTTTGATGCATCTAAAAGTTTCCTCATACAACTCTTCTATTTTAATGCCCCAGCAGAGATAAAAGGCATTATAATTTAGTACATATATATATTAATATGAAATTATTGTATTTTCAGTTTGGATTGAGTAACATTCTCAACCCATCTCATCTCATCATTACAACTTTTACAAATTTTCACATAAAATACAATAAACAATTCAACTTTTTAAAATCACAAAATAATAATAATATTAAAAAATAATATTCTAATAATATTTTATTCAACTTTTAACTTTCATCTCATCTCAGCTCACTATCCAAATCTAACCGTTTATTCCAAGAATACCTTAAAACACTGTTTCAATGAAGAAATAATCTATTTAACCCCCAGTCTATTGGTCGCACACCACACACCCACATGGCGAACCCGGTGTTAGGGACCTCGGTCAAGTCTCTAAACACTATATTGTCCACGCATTGGTTCTCCTTGTGTTGACCGAATGCCTATCCCTCTCTTGCTTGGTTATTGTGCAATAATGGCAATGATGACAATTTTGGTGAAGTGAGGTGGCTGAGTTTGAGTGTTGGAGATATCTCAAGTATTCTGAGATTACTCTGTACGGTTGGTAGTAGTTTTACATCCAAACAGATTTGAAGTATTTTCAAACATCCGAATCTCTCTTCAAAGCACTGTTTACACTGTCAGAGGTTGTCCATCTCCATAAATGCATGCTCCCCAATGAAAGGCCTTTCGTACAAGCACTTCTCTCTCCCTCTTTGTCACTATTATATATTATATATAGATAAAAAAAATTAAATTACTATAATATTTTTTTATTATTATATAAAATAATAATAAAATTATTATAATATTTATCATTATTATATATAAAAAAATAAAATCACTATAATATTTATTACTATTATATATAGATAAAAAATAAAATCACTATAATATTTATCATTATTATATATATATAAAAATAAAATTACTATAATATTTATCACTATTATTTATAAATAAAATTACTATAATATTTATCACTATTATATATAAATAAAATCATGATTTCATCATCATTAAAAAAAAAAATCAATCATTGATGGGACCCACACATTTTTCAACTATCTATCCAAAAGTCAACAACTCAACATATTTCATACATCCAAACAACTCAAAACACTTTCAACAGGACCCACAAACTCACTCCAATATCTACTCATAACTATTCATAACACTTCTCAACACTTTTCGCTATCCAAACTAGGCCACTGTTTAAGGTTGGTTTGGTGTATGGGATTGATGAAATAGATGATGAAATGAAGGAACTCCAATGCATGTAAGAGGCGCACGGCTATAGTGGAGGCACTAAGGTTGGCGCCACCTTTGATGTATGGGATTAGGGTGTGGAGTATGGTATGGTTAGGGTTTAGGTGTAAGAAGGTTAATTTTGATAAGTGGCAAATATGAAAATTAGGGGATTGGCAAGATGGAGGCTTTAGGGTTTCAATTAGGTCAATGTGGTTTGATGGGGGCTAGTTATAGTAAGTGGTAATTATGGAAAGTGTATGGCCGACTATAAAGATGAATATGGAATGAAATTAGGGTTTCTAAAATTTAGGAACACTAATATGGTAAGTAGGGTTTCGACTAGGGCAAGTAGGTATTGGAAGAAGGGTGATCTTGCAAGTAGCCGAAACTGATAGTGAATGGAATGAACAATAGTGGCCGAATGATGTGTTTGATGGTATGGAAAATATGCAAGAAAATATGGATGAACAAGAGAGAAAATAAATGAACACTCAAAGTAATTTTGAATGAACAAAAGATAGATAATCAATTATGATTCACGGATTGCACAAAGTTGAAAGAAAACCTCATATATTGATAACTTGAATCACACATATTCAATGAATCGCAAGGTAGTGATCCTCTCTTTGGGATTCACAGATTTCACTCAAAAAGCCCAAGTGCAAAGGCACCGAATTATGATCTCCTAAACAAATAATCTCCCTCTAGGGTTATTGCCAAAAGATGTTCACAAAATGACTAAGGATCCTATGCATAAAGGTTACAACTTAGAAACCCCCAAAATGTCCAATGGAAAATAAATAAAATAAGAAATAAACTAAAAAGCAATAAGATAGTAGTGGACGGGCCAAGGTGACCCATGGCATGCTAAGGCCCATGTATAAGCCATGGTGACTCATGGTAGCACAGCATGGTGCCGTGCATGGCTTGTTGGTGGGCACAGCATGGGGCCGTGCATGGCTGGCTGATGGGCGTGGCATGGTGCCACGCATGTGCTTGTTGATGGGCACATCATGGTGTCGTGCATGGCCTGATGGGCGTGGCAGGGTGCTACACATGGGCTTGCTAGATTGCACAGCAGGGTGCCCATGGCCTATTGATGGGCGTGGTAGGGTGCCACGCATAGGCCTGCTGGATGGCACGACACAGTCCCGTGCATGGCTGCTGCATGGCCCAGGCAGGGGACCTGGGCGTTGACTCCGCATGGCCCAAGCTGGTGGCCTGGACGTTGATGCTGCAAAGCATGGGCTGGATGGCATGCTACTAACCTTGCTGATAATGCTGCATGGCACAGGCTGGAGCCGTGCGCTAGGCCAAGATGCTTTGATGCTTTGAAGCCGCAAAGAAAAAATTTCAAAAAATTTAGTAGACCTCAAAAAAATAGTTTTTCAAGCCAAAAGTATAAGAACCAAGGACCCTCTTCACAAATTCAAGCTTGTTTTGTCTGTGGCAAAAGTTGGCACTTTGCTCGAACTTGCAAATTTTGAAAGTGAGAAAATAATTCTCAAATAAACGTAATTGAGGAGCCACTTGTCATAATGATTAAAAACATTAACATGGTTCAATTTGTTGAATGGTGGTGGGCAGATTCTAGTGCCAATAGGCATGTTTGCTATGATAAAGATTGGTTCAAAATGTATACTCCATTTGAAAAAGAGAAATCTATTATACTTGGTGATTCAAGCAAAACAAAAGTCCTTGGGAGTGGTTAGGTCGAGCTGAAATTCATCTCTGGACATATATTGACGCTAAAAAATGTGCTCTATACACTGTCTATGAGGAAGAATTTGATGTCAAGCTTTCTACTCAACAAAGCTGGCTTCAAGCAAATTGTGGAATCTGATCAATATGTTATTACTAAAAGTAGAGTTTTTGTGGATAAGAATTATGTTTGTGATGGTATGTTTAAATTGAATGTTGATAATAAAGTATCGAATGTTTCTGTTTACATAATTTCTTCTTTAAATTTTTGGCATGCACGTTTATGTCATATTTATAGTATGTTGCAATCATAAGTAGTTTATGATTAATTCCTAAACTGAAAAAAGGATTTCAAAAATACGAAGTTTGTAGTTAAACAAAAATTACAAAACAGCCTTATAGTGGTGTTGAAAAAATATCAAATTGTTAGATTTAATCCACACCAATCTTTGTGAATTTGAATGAATTTTAACTCATGGAGGAAATAAATATTTTATCACTTTTCTTGATATTTTTCAAAATACACATTTATTTATTTATTAAAAAATAAAAGTGATGCTTTTGAAAAATTCAAAGAATTCTTCCATGAAGTTAAAAATCAATTTGGTAGAAAGATTAAAAGATTTAGAAGTGATAGAGGCCGAGAGTATGATTCAAATGAGTTTAATTATTTTGTTCAGTCAAGCAATTTTGACTTTTTGTCATGTTTTAAATATGGTGCCTTATAAAAATTCAAAAACTACACTTTTTGAATTATGGAGAGGTATAAACTAAGTTTGGGATATTTTAAAATTTGGGGCTGTTTGGCATATGCAAGGCTAAAACATCCTAAAAGACCCAAATTGGGTGTTAAAACTACCCCTTGTGTCTTTCCTAGATATGCAAAAAATAGTAAAGCCTATATATTTTTTTATATTGAAAATAAAGTGATTTTTGAATCCGGCAATGTGATTTTTCATGAAGAAAATTTTCCTTTTAAATCAAGAAATAGTGGGGGTCAAGAATTAGAAAAAATAATTTTTCTGAAACTAGTTCTTCTACTCCTCTAGAAAATGAAGAAAATTTTGAATTAATGAGTAAGAGAGCTAGAATTGAAAAAGATTTTAGTCCCGACTATTATATTTACAATATTGTGAAAAATCCAAAGAATTTACAAGAAGTTTTAGCATCACTTGATTCTGTATTTTGGAAAGAAGTTGTGGATGACGAGATGGATTCATTAATTTCTAATAAAACTTGAAAATTAGTTAAATTACCATTGGGTTGCAAATTCATAGAGTGAAAGTGGATCCTTAAAAAAAATTAGACCAGAAGAAATAGTTGAAAAATTTAATGCCAGGTTAGTTGCAAAAGGTTTTAAACAAAAATTCATTCTTGATTTGACACGTTTTCTCCGGTTATAAAAATAGCATCCATTAGATTATTGATTGTGATTGCTCAACTTTGGAAGAAAGATATCTTTCGTCAATATCTACTTCAGACTGAAGATTCATAATAGTTCAGACTTTTTAGTTCAGCATAATATGGATTAATATAATGTTTTTTTTTTAAGAATAATATAATGTTGTTAAGAATTATAATTAAATTTTAAAATCTTAATTTAGAATGATGATACATACAACCGCCTGGTTGCAACCGGCGTATACACGTGTTTTATTTTTCCCTTCCCCCTCTCATTTCTCCCTCCCTCCCTCCCTCTTCAGTTTCTTCGCACGTCAACTCGTCTTCTCCCAGGTAGCAGAACCTGTTTCGCCCACAAACCCAGTCGCACTACATTTCGGCCACAAATGATAGAAGTGCATTTTGCTCTCATTCAAACGGCAAGTCTTCTTCTCAAGGTAGCAGAAAAAAGTGATGCGAGAGAGAGAGAGAGAACCCGAGAGGTGGGGAGGAGAGGATGAAGTTTACATGTTGGAGCATGCAACGTGAGGGCTCCAAAAGTGGTGCTGGACATCACTGGGCAGTGGATGCTTGATCTCAGGCGTCGTCTGTTGTTGCTAACAATGGCATCGGTGCCTAACTGAGGCAAGGAACGGCTCTTGATTTGAACGACGATACTCTGCCTCCAAGGCCTCAAAACAAAGCAGCTCCGGTTTTCGCTCTCGACGGACGTTGGTGATGGTGGCGTTTCTGTGTTGAACGACTGAGGAGTATGGGTCAACAAGCAGCAAGATCTCTATTTCTGGTTCAAAGAGCAATCCCCATCTACTGAATCTAAATATGTTGTTTCATCTGCTGAGATAAAAGCATATGAATCAACTCTTTCAAATGAAGAAGATGCCACCACTAAAAAAGAAAAGACGTCCATTTGGGAGGGCGGTGAATAGGCTTCGTTTGGTTACTGAATTCTGTTGAACTCAGTCTAATTTTAAGCTAAGTCTAACATCTAAATATTTAACTCTCAAATTACTAAACTCATCTCAATTCAAAACCTTCTTACACATGGGATCCACAATCTTTTTCAACTTAAAACATCTTTATACGTGAGACTTACAATCTTTTTTAATTTTCTATAAAAAGTACTAAACTCATCTTATCATCTAAACACGCTTTAAACTCAGTTTAGATACATAATTTTCTTTACTACTCAACTCATTACTATTCATAAAAAATTCAATTTAACTAAATTTAATTCAACATCCAAACATCCTTTTAAATATACAAAAGCGGTCTGGTGCTAGAACTATAGGCTTGAAAGCTATAACAATACAGGTTGGGAATGATTATTTGTCACTCACCTTGGAGTATGCCGACCGAAGGGAAAGGTGCACTGCCAGCTATTCTCTTTCTTTTCGACTCCAGGAGCTCACTTTATTGTGATTTCGTATAGTTCATCAAGCGACTCAGCCTGATTGCACTACTGATCCCAGTTCATGTGCTCACTTTATGTTTCGTTCAACAATGAAGCAGTAATGGGTCCTTTTTTTTCTTGAAATAAACAACGGTTGCACGGTTTCGCAGGCCGGTTGTATCTAACAAAACTTGTTTAATTTAGTAGCTCTTTACTATGCTGTAAAATCCGTAATGGTTCCCTTATCTTTACTCCCAATTTTCAACTCTCTTTTCTCTCCATCCAAACAGCGAATAAGCCATTACACGCACAACAATGGAGCAATTCAAAACCCTAGAAATCGTCCAGAAGATTCCAAACTCCCGCGTCTTCCACCTCTACCTCAACCGCCCATCCCATGGTAATGCTCTCTCTCCCGACTTCTTCTCCGAATTCCCTAGAGCCCTCGCTACCCTCGATCAAAACCCAGACGTCAACGTAATCGTCCTTTCCGGCGCCGGGAAACACTTCTGCACCGGAATCGACCTGTCATCCCTGGGATCTGTCAACTCTCACTCCGGAGACCGCGGCCGCTCTGGAGAGAAGCTCCGTCGAAATATCAAGTTCCTCCAGGACTCGGTCACCGCAGTCGAGCGGTGCCGGAAGCCCGTAATCTCCGCCGTACACGGGGGGTGTATCGGCGGTGGAGTTGACATCGTGACCGCCTGTGACATAAGGTTTTGCACAGAGGACGCGTTCTTCTCGGTCAAGGAGGTGGACTTGGCTATAACCGCCGACCTCGGGACGCTTCAGAGGTTGCCCGCTATAGTCGGGTACGGCAACGCGATGGAGTTGGCTCTTACGGGTCGGAGGTTCTCGGGTTCGGAAGCCAAGGAGTTGGGTCTGGTATCCAAAATTTTCAGTTCCAAAGGCGAAATGGACAAAGAAGTTGGACTTCTTGCCGAAGGTAAGCTTTGATTATGATGGATGATGCGTTTGCGTCTTCTGTCAATTGAAGAGCTTATTAACGAGAGAGAGAAATTGGCACTCACCAATAGTAAATTTTCAGAAAGATTTATGCGTCTGATTCATTGAAATTATATGATTTGAAGTGCATAAGCATCGACTACCAATAATCTTCAATGGCTAGAGAATCAAAGTTACCATGTTTGTTGAAATGGATAATGAGAACCTTGTTTATTAATCCCAGTCTTTATGCGATAGTGTAAAGCATTTAGCTTTAGGAAACAGGAATAACGATTCTGGCATTTATCTATCAATTGAACACCAGATAAAAATGCGGATAATGGTTAAAAATTTATTATTTAAATGGGTGGCAGGAATTGCAGCCAAGTCTCCACTAGCAGTCACAGGGACAAAAGCGGTGCTACAAAGAAGCAGGGACCTGAGTTTGGAACAAGGGTTGGATTATGTTGCCACATGGAACTCTGCTATGCTGGTCTCCGATGATTTACCGGAGGCAGTCTCGGCACATACCCAGAAGAGAAAGCCTGTTTTCGCCAAGCTCTGATTGTGTTAAGCTACACCATTAAATAAAGCTACCTTTCTCACTGTCCTAAACTAAACGTGATCATGATGTGTCGTGCTTGTAATTGGAAATTGCCAAGCAGATTACCATCTCATTTATTGTTGTATTATTACAAGGCCAAGGCTATGCTAGTATTGGATGATTACTTGGTGCAAGTTAAAAGAATTAATCTTTGCATCAGCCTACACACCACATACTATAATTTTTTTTTTATTTATTTGTTTCTCTTATTAAATGTGTATTATATGGATGATGAATAAAAAAATATAAATGTTTCAAGAAGAGTAAAATAAAAAATAAATAAAAAACACATTAATGTGTGGTGTGTAGACTTATGCATAGCAATGCTCAAGTTAAAAATATGAATTTCATTTTTTGTACTATCTACGTACGTTGCATGCTTCTGCCACACTAATGCTAGATAAAGTTTTGCATACTCATTAAAATAAAATTAAAAAAAAAAATCTTATTATTAAAAATGAATGCATGAGACTAAGATTAAGGTATCGTTTGAATAATAAGATGAGATGAGTTAAAATGAAAGTTGAAAGTTGAATAAAATATTGTCAGGATATTATTTTTTAATATTATTATTATTTTAAGAATTAAAAATTTTGAATTTTTTATTATATTTTATGTACAAATTTAAAAAAATTATAATGATGAGATGAAACACTTTTACTATTCTAAGAGCATTGGCATTGACTTCATCAAAAGTCTAGCCAAATGTAAAATATGATAAATTTCAAAAAAAAAAAAAAAAAACTGCATTGGATTAGCTAAAGAGATAAATGTGAAACTTTTAGTTACAATAAATGTATGTATTTCTTTAAATTTGAAGGGCTACTATTCATTCATCAAATCTATTTTTTATTCACTTTTAATCTCTAAAAGCCTTTTCTATTCACATTTAATCTCCAACCATCTTGTAATAATAATGTAAGAATCAAATTAAATTATTAATTAACATATGATTAGTGTGATTATAAAATATGAAAAAAAAATAAAAATATTTTTATTAAAAAATAATATTATATTATTATTTTAATGAATTCAATAACTAATCAAATGTGGAATTATGGATAAGGATATTTTAGATATATGAAAAATATATACTTTTTATCAAAATTTAAAGATAAATTTGATGAATTTAAGACTAATGCTCTAATAATACCATTTCTCTTCCTAAAGATCAACCAGCAAAAATATAGGAAATCCGCAAACGGGGCCTAATAATACCATTTCTCTTCCTAAAAGATCAACTAGCAAAAATATAGGATATGCGCAAATCGGGCTTTTTGTTTAGGCCTATCGGTGGGCTTCAACCCCATCCCTTTTTAAGTGCCTGCAATACCCCCCTTACCCTGATGTCCCTATCTTCCCGAGATTGCGACTCTTCCAACACAGCACGAAAATCCCGTTGCAAGCTATCCATCTTGAACAATCTTGGAAAGGAGAAAAAGCTATGGCACTCAAAGCGGTCCATGTATCCGACCTTCCCACTCTTGTTCAAGTCCCAGACAATGCCGCATTAACCCTCTCCGGCGCCGTCCGGTTCTCCAAAGGTCAGTGTTTGAATTATAAACCTTTTCTCTCTCTCTCTCTCGCTCTCTCCCTCTCTCTCTCTGTCTTCGTCTTTTGTTTTCTCCTTGGTATTCTCCTACGTACGTTTCGGATTAATTTATCTTTCTGGGTCTTCATTCAGGTGTTAAAGAAGACAACTGTCATGAAATGAAATGTGGGTGTAAATTACCGAACTTCGTGGTGATGGGACACAGAGGTAGCGGGATGAACAATATGCTGCAATCCTCGGACCATGTAAATAAATCCATCAGAGAGAATTCAATTCTCTCATTCAATGCCGCCGCCAAGTTCCCTATCGATTTCATCGAGTTCGACGTTCAGGTAAACAAAGAACAACCTCGGCGCCGTCCACCGTTTTACGTTTTTACGGCCATTCTTTTTCCTATTTCTTAGAATTCCAAGAATGTTATGGAAATATTTTTAAAATGGTAATTATTTAAAAAAATATTGAACTTATTGTGAGATCTTCGTTGTGAGTTTGGTTCGAATTCTGCCAAATTCCCATACGTTTCTTTATGTTTTCCTGCGCTTTGTCCGTCTATGTTTCGTGGCGTTTGGCTAAGCTCTAAAAGCGGCAGATGGTGTCTCCATTCGCCGCGCCAACTTGAGACCCGGCAACTTCTCAGGTTTCTCTTGGCCACGTTTAATTAGACCTTATTCCACGTGTTAGATCTCTCTGGATTTTAATTAATTTCATCGTGTTAATTTATTTTAATTACCATATGAATTTAGTTATTCTCGTTTTATTATATTAATACTGTCTATATTGCGATAAAATGATTTTTTTTTTTTTTTTAGTAATGCTACACAGAATCCATTTTATCATCATCCTCTTGTGGCATTAGATGATTGAAGATTATTTATTATGTTTTACTTGTGAACTTATCATTTAATGCCACATCATGGGATGATAAGAGGATGATGAAAAAAAAATGATATATATTTTTTTTTAATAATTGTGCAATTATTTAAAAAAAAATCAATAAAGAAAGTGCTAACTAACGGTCTAATAGGTAATTCGGCTTAATTAGAGTAAGAGTAATTCTATTCCTTATCTTGAATTTTATCATTTAATCATTTCTTAATTATGAGTTACTTCAATCAATAAAAAGACACTTAAAATATAATACATCAATCCATGAATTGATATTATAACAATCAGAAAGAAAAATAAAAGACTAGCGTCTTGTAATTCTCACATTGTGGGTGATGCTTCTTCACTCGTTTCACTCATTTGGATTTCAAGATGGGAACTCTTGATATTATTTGTGCAGTACTGTCAAATTATATTCTTAGGATAAGAAAACTGATATGTTTACTTCTCTGTCTCGCTTTGTCCTTTTGGCTGCTTTTACCACTGAGTGATGGAAGAAACCTTAGACGAAACTATAAAAAAAAAACCTATCTTTGTAGGTGACTAAAGATGGCTATCCCGTTATTTTCCATGACGTCTTCATTCTCGCCGAATACAAGGTTGGTTTTATCTAGCACTCTCTAAAGTTACAAACTTCTGGTTTCGTTATCTTCCTTAGCTTATTTACAACAGCTTCTTAAATTCTGTACCGAGTCCTCGTCTCATTCAAAATGGGTCTTGGTTTTAGGGTGCCATTTTCAAGAAGAGAGTTACAGATCTCACTATTGCTGAATTTCTTTCTTACGGACCTCAGAAAGAACCTGGAAATGTAATTTTCATTTTTCACTTTCTCCCTCTACCGCATTATTGTTTTCAAAATGATTAGATTTGTATCAGCATCATGTTAATTAGTCTACTGTTATTGAAAATTCAGGTGGGTAAGCCTCTGTTTCGAAACACAAAAGATGGGAGAATCTTTGAGTGGAAGGTTGAAAAAGATGACCCTCTATGCACATTACAAGAGGTCATGGAGAAAGTTGAACATCCTGTGGGTTTCAATATTGAATTGAAGTTCGACGATCAGATAGTATATACGGAGAATGAACTCACTCGTGTTCTTCAAGCAATCTTGCAGGTATGCCTATTGCTGCTGCATTGAATAGCTTTATGCTGTGGAAGTGCTTCGTATTTGATCAAACTCTTTGAGACAGGTGGTAAACAAGTATGCTCAGGACAGACCTATCATCTTTTCAAGCTTTCAACCTGACGCCGCCCAACTGATCAGAAAATTACAGACCCTCTATCGTGTAAGATAACTTTCTACTCTTTGTTGTATGAATATTCTCTTACCTTTTTCTTTGTGGGAGACATACTTGATTTTAGACATGAATGAGGCTCAGCATCAACCTGTACGATAAGGTGCACAAATTCAATTAATACAATGATTTGTGTGCATTTGGGCGTGCAGTTTTCTCAGTTCCACAGTTTGAATAATTACATTGGACTCATTTTCCAAAGTACCACTATCAAGTGCAGCATCTCAGCAAACTGATTTGATTTGAGATCTGTAAAATAAAAGTGAAACCAATCCTATTATGAGAAGCTACAACACCAGATAGAAATTTTTTAATAGAAAATGTCAACAAGATTTTTACTTCTTCTCATGTGTTTGTGGGCGTGAAAATTTTTTGAGAGATTTGATTTGATTTTAAATGTTTTTGCTACACTAATATAATCCAGGTGTTCTTCCTCACTAATGGAGGTTCCCAAATTTATGTGGACATAAGAAGGAATTCCTTGGAAGAGGCCATCAAGGTGTGCTTGACCGGAGGTTTGCAAGGAATTGTATCCGAAGTCAGAGCTATCTTTAGAAATCCAGGAGCAGTAACTAGAATCAAAGAGTCCAAGCTTTCACTTATAACTTATGGTCAATTAAAGTAAGCGGTTCTTTTCCCATAATGTATCTTTCTTTCAGGATTGGAGATAACCGAGTTTCGCCAAGTTGTTGGTGAAATACTTTTGCATTTGCAGTAATGTTCCAAAGGTGGTATACATGCAACATCTTATGGGTGTTGATGGAGTGATCGTTGACTCGGTTCAAGAAATTACAGAGGCAATCTCAGAGTGCTTTAAGCCAGCCAAGGACAGTGAAGAAGATGGCTTGTTTGGAGAGGATAAACAGATGCAATTGAAAACAAAGCCTGGGACGTTGTTGCAGCGCAGCAAGAATTCTCTTTGCTTCTGAAACGTGTACCAGAGTTGATACATACTTGAAAGCAATGTACATAGCATGCATAAGGTCGATGTTCCCAAGTTGAAACTTTCCCCAGCAATATACTTGGGGTTGGATATAATCATGTTGTGTGTTCTAACATTAATGTGTTGTCTATGGACTTCGGAAGTATTTGCTGTTGTGGCCCGACTTCGTGGGCCGGATTGAAATTTCATATATGCTCTTAAGTTCCTAATTTATACATATTTTTTTATTACAATTTTTTTTTTTTTAAAAATGGATCAAATTAATTCATTAATCTTGTGGCCATGCATGCAGTATTTGTATATATAACATTCTATATATTTCCCATCATCTTTTAAACTCCTGAAGTTATTAAAATTAATTTATTCCGTCACATTCCCTTTAAACAGCTATTTTTTTATGATCAGGTTTTGTTATGAAATTCGAATAAAATGATATATATTCTCACGTTGTCTGTCTGTCATATTTTATCATATCGCTAAAATTATTTACATAATTATAAGATAAATGCATACATAACGTGAATTAATGAACATGTTTTATATTTATATTCGAAAATATTTAATAATTAATATTAATGAACTATATATTCGATCCCCCCAAGTTCTTACTATTAAGCTCTCTTCTGAGCAGATTGCCTCTCTCTATTACAGGCCTGCGGCCGACACATACCACAATATTTGAGCGTGCAATCCATTGTAAATGCATGCAAAAAAGACTTGCTAACAAAGTTCATCTGGTTTTACTAATTTTCCCGCGTGCAGCATGCAAAATTAATTAACCTTATAAATACAGTGAAAATCATCGTAAAAAACAATAAATTGAGATTTTCCCAACCATATGTAGGAGATTTCAATATCCTGAGCTGGCGGTAATCGAATTAGCCCTAGCTAGGAACTAAGATTTGTCTAATTACAGTACTGCATGTTTCCTCCTTCGAATCCATAACCTGAGATAATTTGTTGATGATATCATGTACGTGCCGCTCTTAGTTAGGAATAATATTAATGATAAATATAATCATGTAGAAACAAACGCATGCATGCACCAAGTACGTACGTACGTACAAACCGAAAGCCTATAGATGCGATATTCTTAATTCGGTGCCCTTAGGAAATTGCTTGTGCAAGAAACCTCCTAAAAACAGGAATAAAGTTAGAAAGACCATGAAATTTGCTTGTAAAGTGTGGAATCTATACCTTGTAAGTTTCGTAGAGAGCTAAAGAGAGAGAGAGAGAGAGAGAGTTTAAAGGATACGCACCACATATCTTTTCATGTGTGAGTTGATGATGATTTAAAGCTAGTGGGCCACTTGCATGGTTCACGCGCCCGAAGACAACCCACGACCTTTTGTTGTTATTTTGATGGTCTTTCTGAGGAATTTTCTTTGAACTATATATGCAGTGCAAGCTCAGGATTAGAGAGATAAGATCAGACGCCAAGCAATGAAAGCAACTTCTCTATAGCTAGGTCCTAATTGGCTGTTAAAAATATATAGCTAGCTAATACGGATCGGAAAAAGTAGGTATATACGTACGTTTCATGTACGATTATACGTACGTTCGAGTATTATATATATATATTCATATCGACTTGTACATGTTGGGATTTAGGACCCATATCAACTTTTAGTATTAATATTGATGGACCATGTAATCACCAGATGATCATAAGAAAAACCACCTTGCACTTTGGAACTCCACTCGATAATTCATCATGTCACAGCATGATTTAATTCCCTAGCTCATCTTTTTTCTGATCGGACAGTGTTATTGTACTGGACCCTACATGAAAATTTTCTGCAGCTAATTCCATACAGATAATGATGATGATAACGTCCATCATTCATATATGGAATCAACTTGCAGTTTTATCCACATAACTGAACTGATCATGTATTCTTCAAGAAATATATGTACACGCATGAATTTCATGTGTTTAGTTTTCCTTTAAACGAGAAGTTTAGTTTTTGGATGGTTTAGCCATGCAAGTTGCTGGGGCGGACCCGACAGGTAGCCAATTGGGTGGAACCCAAATGTTGCAAACTTGCCATCAGGAGTCTGATTCAATCTTACGTAGTCAAGTAGAATTGGGCAATAGAGATAGATAGAAGATGGTTGGATGACTATTCTTGCAAATGTATGGTCCTACTCCTATCGTCTCTATAATGTTTGTAAAGTCATCCAACTTTTGGTTGCCTCTAACTGAAGAAAGGCAGCTATCCCAGCCTCTCTCTCTCTCTCCCCATTTGATTGATGCTTACTGCATATATCCTATTGGAAATATTATGGCATGTCCCAGACGAGTTGACAAAGCTGTAGCTTGAAAATGAAGAAATGATCTCAAAAACTCTGTGGAAAAAGGGGTTAATGACCACTGGAAGTCATCTGCATCATTTAAGGATAACTTGGTCAACTTTGAAATCTATGGCGTCTTTTGAATTGCTCCACTGATCTTGTTCTAGAAAAGTCTTTTTATTAGATATTATAGTCAAGAAAATTCAAATATATTTAATGTTACTGTATATGTCAGTACATATTATATACAGTTGCATGAAATATTGCTTTCCATAGCATGATAACATCGTATATATCATATATTAATCTTAATTTTTTTCTGCAAATTAAACAGGCCAATATGAGAAATCAAGTGATCTTGAGTTTCATCACACTCAAGAGATCTGAAAGAATTCCCCCCAAAGGAAAAAGAAAACTGCTTAAAATTAAATCATTGTATTTCTCCTAATTAAATTACAAAAACAAAAATTTAAGTGCCTGTAATTATGAGGACACCACTTTTATCATTGATCAATATGATGATTAGGAGAAAGGGCATGATACATTTATGATTGACATAAAGGACTCGCACGGCAGTATTTCTTCTTCGACATCAACCTCCATTTTACTTTTTGCACCTCATCTTTTCTGCTTATACTTAACTGGAGAAAAAAAGAAAAGGTTAATAATTTTCTTGGTTACCATAATTATATCCGGTTAATTACCATTCGAGAAACCCAGATTTTTTTTCTTGCAGAACAAACAGATCATGCTGTTATTCGATCAAAATATCTATGGAAAATAAAAATAAAAAGTCAATATTCTCATACGAGATCACGTATCTTTCCCTTTTGCCAAAGAAAACAAAATAACATCTCTGCAGCTAGAACAAAAGTCAATATTCATCCGCTAGCCGTAGGGCTTTCTTTTTCTTCTTAAGCATAAAGTTTTCAGTATGTTAATGTTTTCTGCAGATAGAACAAAAGCAAGAGATCAGTAAATTCTCACTCCTTTAGGGCTTCTCTCTCTCTCTCTCTCTCTCTCTCTCTCTCTCTTCTCTCCCGGCCTAGTACTCATGTGAACATGTTAGGTGGTATATGTGTGATCCAATCTCATGGTATTTAGATGCTTCAAAGGAGGGCAACCCCAGAAAAGTTAATTCAGAAGATAGATCAGAACATAAAAGTCCCATAAAAAGAAGATAAAAAAGAGAGCAAGAGGGGGGAGGAAACCCAAACCAAGCCAAAAAGATATGATATATTAGTGAGAACAAGTTAAAGGGCCCTTCTAGATGGTAAGAAACACAGAGACATGATTTTCCACTGAACAACATATTTTACTCCAAACACAATAATTGCAGCCTTTGACGTTTCCCCTCTTCAACACCCACACGCAAACTCCTTTGACCCCAAACAAAAGAAAACGAGAGATTCAAATTATAAAATAAAAATAAAAAAGCAAGAAAGATAAGGAAAGGGAAATAAAAATCAGAGCCGCAATTTGGCTTACGAAAGCCCACAACTTTTTCTTTGCATAGAATTATATTATACAAGTGGGTAGAGAGCAATTGCTTGTGGGAATCTCATACTTTATATTTCTTTTTATTTTTTATTCTTGCTCTTTATCCTTTCCTATTTGGTCATTTCATGATCAATTTGATGATCTAGAATTACTTGTGGAAAATAAATAGTTTCCCATCTCCCCATGGAATAGAATCCGGCTAGCTACTTCAATTGACAATATTGTAATTTGAGGCTCCCGTTTAACTTATAAATCTCGACCGTGCCACGTTACTCTCACTATTTTTATTTATTAAATTCCACAACCATCCCTGATATTTCAGCATATCTCCAGTCATGACATTTTTTTTAGCCAAGTCTGCAATAATTATGAAAAATATAGAATTAGTGGAGCTGCCCAACAATATTAATCCATTTATACGTACAGTTCCACAACATTAATGGATATTCAAAAATTCCATTAATGCCATAAGAAACCGATCCCAGGTTTCCTTGGTGGATTGAGAACAAGAAAGGATCTTTATGTTAAGATGGTTGTCGTTATGTTTGTTCCAGTACCGTGCATGCATGCAAGCTGCATGCTTAGAAAACGGCAGTAGAAAATGTCGCATTGTTATAAAGAAAGTAGTAATTAACATATATAGTGATCAGATGTTGCAGTACTGTGGAAATTAAGGGTTACGCTGCTTGGAAAGCTGACTCGATCGATCCTACATTGGCATGTGGGGGCCAAGTCTGATCGAGTAACTTACAAAGAGAATTAATCAAGAGATTGATCATAACTAGGGAACACATGCAGGCCAAGTACTGTACTGGTGCCTGTGGATCTTGGAGTAGTTCAAATGGGGTGGCATGCAGCATGACAACTAGCCAGAAATTATGGAGCCTACTGTACTGTACGTAGTGGGTATTTGGCAAGTCAATCAATGACCCATGAAAAATGGTGCAGGTAGAGTGTGCGCAACTTTGTGGAGGCTCGAATCCGATCGATAATCAATTATTAACCAATAAAAAAAATAGGAAAAATTTAAAGAAAATGACACATGATCTGCATTGTGGGATCAGATCAGATCAGATCGATCGAGGATCGAGCTGGCCATATATAGTAGAAGTTAGGGAAGAGTCTTTTTTGTTGGAGAATTTGAGGGAAAATATTAATTATTAATATTCAAATAAAAAAAAAAAAAAAACATAATGACATGATTGACTTCTTTAAATTATTACATATTAAAAAATCTCGATAAATATCTGATCATGTATTTATTAAATTCGGGTGCATGCATGTGCTGAATATTGCCCTTCCAACTAAATTATAATCGGAACTCATGTTCAATGACTATAATTATACACTCAATCGTTTGAGTTTGTCACGTCTATACGTACATTTAGAAATTATAATAGCTAGCCACCTTTTGGAACTTCTGAGTTTTATAAACTATGAAAATAGATAACTGATCTTCGAGATGATCAACGGACTACTCTTTCAAGACATTAATGGGTTCTTCGAGCTTTGTTAATTATTAAGGAATTTTAGAGATCATGACATCCATTATCATTTTTAGGGTACTGTATTATATATATAATTCAAAAGGTTCTAAATCAGTTTTGTATAATTAGTTAAATTATTGAGATATTATATAGTTCTCTCACCTATGTGGGGTTTGAGTTGTTCATAAAATTACTTGAGAAAAAGGAAAGGAAATTACTTTTGAGAAGAGTTCCAACTTGTACAATACTAAAATCCTGCTAAGTTAAATTTAAATACAAATCTTATTCCTGATCTTTAAATTTATCATTCAAGTGGAGTAATTTGTTGATACGACATATTTTAAATTATTATTTATTTAAATACTAGATAAATGAAACTAGCTAGTTAAAATGTTTTATATCAATAAATATGATTAAAAATTACTATTTTTGGAATGAAAAATAATAATAATACTAAAAATGAAGTACGTAGCAAGATAAAATCTAAATAGAAGGTTTTACAAAATTGTCTTTTCAAATGGGGTGAATAATGATTGTAAAAGGAGCAATTACTTTTGCAACCACGAACATTATAAGAAAATCGAATGATAGGGAACTATAATTACTCAGCATCCAAGAATGTGAATATCATTATGCCTTCGAATGTTATTATCATCATTATGACTTCTTAGTTTTGATTGGACCCTATTACTCTTTTATAGTCTTAAAAATGATTGAGATTTGGAAAACAATATAAAATATATATAAAAACTCGATAGCCAACACAAAGTGTATATATATTTATATATATGTACAAATATATATATAAAGTATTACTATAAATATAAAAAGATCTCGCAAAAATAAATTCATAAATTGAGTACGTGATTTCATATGATACATTAGATTTACTTAAAAAAAATAAAAACAATTAAAAATCATTCAACCTACCAAGATTAGTATACTATATATGTGTGTGTATTAAGACAAGACATGTGCAATTATTGTAAATGATAAAAAAAAGGAGCAAAAATGTAGCAATAATCTCTTGGAATTGGGTGTTGGGCACAATATGAAAGAGGTCAGGAATTTGGATTGAAATTTGAAAGCCGTGATCTATTGTCCAAATAACACTCATTCGTGATTATAGGTTTTGTTTGGTCTCCAATCTTCTATTGCTTAAAGAAACCCATAACCATATATAATAAGTCAAGGGTTGTCATTTTTTACCTAATCTAATGAATGCAAGCCAACCTTTTTGTTTTTTGTTTTTTTAATTTTTTTTAAATGTATGTGACTTTAGGTTACATTTGAATGTTGAGCTAATCTCAAATAATCTGTAAATAATAGTGAAAAAGTAATGAATAATAAAAAAAAAATAGTGAACATATAACTTGTTAATATATAGTAGTGAGATATATTATGATCACCTCACTAACCAAACATAGCCTAAAACTCTTGGGTAAATATAAACCATAGAGTTTGATCTTAATTTAAAATATAAACCCTAAAATTTTGCATTAGTTTTAAACTAAACATTGAATTAGTTTCAACCGAATCAACATCAAAACTTTATCATTACAAATTATTGCAATATGGTGTCATCATGAGTTTCTTTTAGTTAGAAGACATTAACCAATGTACACTGACAAAAAAACTGGTTGCAACCATTGTCTATAAAGGCGATTGAAGGTAAAATGAAAATCCACATATATATATATTTATATAAATATATATATATAGAGAGAGAGAGAGAGAGAGAGAGAGAGAGAGAGAGAGATCAGGAATGATATATTTATCCATTGTTCCTTGATGATTCGTTTTTGGTGAATTCTCATGTAGAATTTTTGGAGTACTGTTCATGGTGAAAGATATTAATTACGGACTAGACATTAATTATTTATTTAGAGATCGGTGTGACAAATCGATTCCATATATAGACATATTTGATGGATATATTTATAATTCAATGTTTATTATATAGCTACCCTTAAATAAAGATGTGATTTCTAGCTTTTAAAAATCTTCTCTACTAGTCTCTACTAAAACAGAACGTAATTTATTTTTTTTTTTTTGGATAAATTGAATCATTCTGCATTAAAAATCAAATAGAATCCTTACAAATAGAATTCTTATCAAGCCAAATAGCTTGACTTGCAAAAGAAGGATAAAAGTCTCACCACATCACAACATCATCAACTTCCCAAGCATGTCTTGCCAACTGATGAGCAGCCATGTTGCCCAACCGATGAACATGAACTACTTTATCTTCTTGAAAGCCCCTCATGAGCTTATGAATATCTTGAAAAATAAAATCAAAATCTGTTAAGTACTCAGATAAATTATTCAAAGCATGAACAAGTATCAAATAGTCAGATTCTAACAACACTTTGAGAACTCCCCATTGAGCACAAAGCTGTAAACCCATAATAAAGCAGTAGCTTCAATAAATTCTGCAGAAGACACTTCCCTTTCAACCTTACTACAAGCTACGACAACATCTCCATTATGATCCCGAAGAAGAACCCCACCCCAGCAAAATTTTGATCACAAAAAATAGCTCCATCAACATTCAACTTCAAAAAACCAATAGAAGGAGGATGCCAAGACACAATTCTATTTATCTTTTTATTGGAAACATCAAAGACTTGCAACTGTTTGTATTCCTGCTGAATGCTCAAAGCATTATTTACAACCACACTAATTTGCATAGACACCTGCTCATAAAGGAATTTATTTCTTCTATACCACAGCCCCCAAGCAATTGCAAAGAATGTGGCCAATAAGTCCTCAGCCCCTCTTTCCCAAGCCAGGTTTGCCAAATCCCAAAAAGACATATTCAGCTCGTTGGTTTCGTAAAGAAAGATCAATAAAAGTACCAATTATTCTCATCGAACAAGAAAAATTATGCACAAACTCTCTAATCATCTTCTTTTTCCTTTGTCTATCATTAATGCCTCAAAAAATGTTGGCCTACATGAGAGTGATCTTACTAATTACAAAAACAAAAAAATAAAAATAAAAAGAGAGGAACAAAAATAAGACGTAGACAAGGTTGACAATTATATTCTATGCAAATGATGACTCAATTACTGGCACCATCGATCTGTCTTTATCCCAATTGAGTTAATTAATTTGTTGCAATTTACAAGTTTTGAGTAATGCTTCTAAAATTTAATAGCGGATACGTAGCTGCCCATAAAAACAGACTTAACTTGTTCTAAAGTCGTTTTAGTTTTCTATTAATCTTATTTATCATGTAAAACTGAGCTCAATAATATTTCATGGATAAAAGTTTCTCCAAACCTAGGTTACACAGTACATGAATTAATGGGTATATGTTTGGTTAGTAAAATCACCTCAGGTTACCTTATTACTATTTACTAATTTTTTACTACTATTTATTATTTTTTCATTACTATTTATAGATCATCTGAGATCACTTTAACATCCAAACGTATCGATGTATTTTTTTGAAAAATTAAGTAATGGTTTGAGTTCACTGTCAACTCATTATCCTTTAAAACCTAAAAACATTTCTTTTCTTCAGTAATCTAGCATTGTTAATCTTATTAAGAAAATATGTCTTGTTATAAATGATCATAAGAGAAAAAGGGTAAAGTAAAAGTAAAATTAATCACACACAACAAGGTTTACATGATTTGGCAATGTATTTATGTTTATGGAACTGTAGAAAATTTTATTTCAAATGATAATCAAAGTACAATGCAGCGTTTATGAGTTTAATATAATATATAGTACCCTAATTAGGTGGCCGGGTTGGATTAACAGCCAAATAGGTCAAAAAACCCCAAAAGAAATATACTAAAAAATTCACAATAAATTTTTATTATGTCGGATCATCAAATCAAGCCTCTACAAATACAACTATGCTCAGTGACAGAATCAGAAATGTGTTGTAGGGAGTCGAGTAAAGATAAAACTGAAATAAAATGTTTTTTATTCTAATAATAATAATAATAATAACTCGACAATTTAGTCCATCAGAACCAGAATGAGTAGCAAAAATCGGAAAGTGGATGTGTTTTTAGTCGTGTTTGTTTAAGCATATTTGTAAATATATTATAAGTAGAATGAACTTATTTTTCCTGATTTTGATATAAACTTATAAATGGTCTATTTTCATGAGTCCCCATAAATATTAAAATATATAAGCTGAAATCTTACTTTTAATATTAGATTATATTTATATGAGATAAATATTTTATTATATAAAAATGACATTAAATGTATTAATTAATTTAATAGACTAATCTTACAATCTTGAGACGGGGGCATCGTTTGAAGGTGGCATTTTTGTCAGTTATCCTAAATCCGACGTGAGAGGCCGTCGTTTTGGGGTGCAAGTAGGAGCTCCTGACGTTATTCTCTCCACGAAACCAACCCTGGAGACACACGATTGATCTCTCAATTGACCAAAGTACCCTCTACAAAAACTTCATTTTGTTCCCATTCCCCCGGTGAAGGAAGATAAAGCTGGAAAAAAAGAGCAACACTAGTCCTGCTTGCTTGTGAAATGATCTTATTTTAATGCATTGTCAATGTCATGGAATGGACCCCTCCCCAAGAATACCTTCTTCTTATTCTTTTTAATGTTTTTACCAAACAATTAAGGTTATAAAATTCACTTTGCACTTGCGTGCACCCTACTATCATATTTTTATTTTTATTTTTATTTATCTTCGTGAGATAATACCCATATAAATCACAAAAAATAAAAAATCAAAATCAAATCAAGATTGCTTGACCTTTTCATTTGAGATTTTCTATGGAAATAACAAATTCATTTCAATGTTATTCTCTAGGGTATTTTTGATTAGGAGGTGGGTATATGCCTTATTGTGATGCATTTTGGAAGAGTATATGCCTGATTGTTAAACATGCACCAACATTCTACAAATCATATTCCATTTGGGAGATTTGTCATACAGAAACAAAAGAAAAATCATTCGAAAAAAATGAGCTTTTTGAATATTTTTTATTTTTAATATCAAATATCTTAAATTTTTTAATTCAATTTGGCCATTTATAGGCTTCAAGCATAAGATTCCTAACTTCGATTGATCACATGTACATGTTTCTCCATGATTGAAATTAATGGCATACTATTATTTTTAATTATGATTTAGGCTCCGTTTAGATACAGAAATTATATCATATCATTTCATCATTACAATTTTTTCAAATTTTCAAACAAAATATAATAAACAACTCAACTTTTTCAAATATCAAAATAATAATAATATTAAAAAATAATATTCTGAAAATATTTTATTTAATTTTTAAATTTTATCTAAAATTATCTTATTTTATCTCACTATCTAAACTACCTTATTCAGTTATTGGGTTTAGGTCTCATTTGGATTTAGAAAGTATTCCATCTCATCTCATTTTATCATTATAATTTTTTCAAATTTTTATATAAAATATAATAAATAATTTAATTTTTTTAAATCTTAAAATAATAACAATATTAAAAAATTATATTCTAATAATTTTTTTTATTTAAAATCATTTTATCTTATCTCAAAATTTAAACGTAAACAAGTAATAGGGTGGTTGTTTAGATTCTCCTGAATTTTAATTAATGAAAATGAAATTACTCTTCTAGAGGGAGAAAATAATAAGTACAGATTTGTTTAGGCTTTGGTACAACTAGGTCACAATAGAACCGCAGGCATTTATTTCTTCCGTACATCAAAAGCGTTGGGACTTGGGTGAGACCGTGAGAGCCTCCGAACTATCTGTTTGATATGGTCAGAGAAATTATATATATATATATTTTACAATTTATTTATAAAAAAGTAAATTCCATTACAAAAAGTGTTTTTTTATTTATTTAATGTGACTCATATTTTTATAAAAAGTTTATACATTTATAACTAACATTACTCACATGATTATGATTTTTCAAGTGTCACATTTTTTTTTAAAGGAAAATGATATTTCAATACCTCAATATTACTTTTAAAGTTTCTCAATTTTAACTGTAGAGGTTGGGCAGCCTTCTAGCATTATTATTTTTAATAAAAGTAAATTTTATTATAAAAAGAATTAATATTTATTTATTTTTTAATAAAGAATTCACGATATTCTATGATCATGCAAATCTTTTCATAATTGGTTCTCTGGTCACATGGGCACCAACAAGGGTAACTTTGTACTTTCGAAAGGGCACTGCTGAACCCCAGCTGTAAGCATGACACGAGCTGACTTCACTGTACCCCCTCGTGCTTAATAGCAAGCAAAATAACCATATTACCCATTATCTTTTCCATGGCACATGACAAGACCGAATTGAATTGCCACCACAACTCAATCCATCATCCCCCATAAATTGCTTTGAAGAGTTGCGGAAATTTAATTCAATTTATAAATTAACTAAAAATCCTTAAATACGATACATAAATTTAATTGAACAATGATATTTAAGTTAAAAAAATAATATTTAAAAAAAATGGGTCTTGAGGTGATAAGTTGATAACTCTTAATAAGTTATTAATAAAAATTCTTTTTTTTAAAAATAATTTTGAATTTTATTAAACAAAAATCTTTAAAATAGAAGTTTTATTTATTTATTGATAATTGTGAAGTATGGTTCTCGAAAAGATTTCGTTTGTTTTTAAAGATAAGATGAGTTGAAATAAAAATTAAAAATTAAATAAAATATTATTATAATATTATTTTTATTTTAAGATTTGAAAAAATTAAATTGTTTATTTTATTTTATATAAAAATTTTAAAAAAATTAATAATTAGATAAGATAAGATGAAATGAATTGAGATAGATTGTAAAAACAATCCTAGCCTAAAGACTTAGAATCATTTTTCTTTCAAAAGAGCTACAACAGGGAGCTTAGATTATTCTTACATGCACAAAGGTCACACATTGGTGTTTATTCTTTAATTATTTATTTAATTATATAGGAGACTCTCAAATGAAACTCTTTAGACGTTTGTTTTTGTGTATCAAGATTAAATTAAAATAAAATAAATAGAATCAAAGGAAGAATTAAGAAAGGAGTTGAGTCTTGTTTACGCCAAATGGGTCGTCGTACTCGTATCCCATTCCTCTTCTCTCGACTTTTCTCTCTTTTTTAACACCCATTACTATAAAAGAAGCACCTCCACTTCTCTTAAACACCCCCACGCTCCCTCTCTACCTCCTTCCCTCCCCTTCTCCTCTTACCTTTTCCCCTTTCTTGAATGCTATAGCATCTCCCCCCTTTTCTCTTTCTTGTTCCTGCTTCTTCTTTTTCATCCTATTCCCTGTGCTTTAAAGCGGCTATATAAGCGGTCTGCATGAGTTGCTTGCTTGCTTGCTTGCTTGAGTTGTAGCTAAGTTTGGTCCAGTTTGAGTTTTTGGGACAAAACAGAAGGGCTAAGCTTTGTTTTGGGTTAATTGATGGAGAGGCTAAACTTTATTAAGAATGGTGTGTTGAGATTGCCTCCTGGATTTCGTTTTCATCCCACTGATGAAGAACTTGTTGTTCAGTACTTGAAGCGTAAGATCTTCTCTTGCCCTTTGCCTGCCTCCATCATCCCAGAAGTCGATGTCTGCAAGTATGACCCTTGGGATTTGCCAGGTAATTTGGCTAACATAGATACAATTAATCAAAGCTTTAGGAACTCAAAAGTCCCTTCCTTTTTAGTTTTATTTTATGAAATATAAAATAAATAAATAAAATTCCAGATATTGAGCTTGGTTCTCGTATATAACCAAATTACAATGCCATACGGCTGCAAAATCAGTTTCTTGTAACATTTAGCAGTTTTTTTTTTCGAATTTTCTGATGCATGAGGTCTTTTGGGGGTTTAGGCGATTTGGAGCAAGAGAAGTACTTCTTCAGCACTAGGGAAGCCAAGTATCCGAATGGGAACCGATCCAACAGAGCCACCGGTTCCGGTTACTGGAAGGCCACTGGAATTGACAAGCAAATTGTAACTTCTAGGGGGAAACAAGTTGTGGGGATGAAGAAAACTCTGGTTTTTTACAGAGGAAAGCCCCCGCATGGGTCCAGGACTAACTGGATCATGCATGAATATCGCTTTGTTAATACTGAAACCTCAGCCACCAATGCCCCACAAAAGAAAATCCCAATAGTGGTGAGTTCTTATTTCTATCTTTTTTCTGTTTCTTTGTTTCACCTATGTTGCACTGTTACTAAGAACACCAAATCTATCCGAAATTTCAACCGCAAAAAACTTCAAAAGCATCCATGAAACTCTGCTTTATAAACTACCTACCAGCATTGGTCTTGTTAATTATGCTAAATCTGTTAGCTAAGTAACGATCTTGTTTGCATCTTCTGCAGAGCCCTGGGGTTCCAATGGACAATTGGGTTCTTTGCCGCATATTTTCTAAGAAAATAAGTTCTAAAAAGGAGGAGGAAAACGTACAATCCGGCCAAGATAACGCTGCCTCCGCCGCCCGGAAACTTGGGGTTGCTCGGCCAGTTTACTATGACTTCATGACAAAGAGCAGGACTGATTTGAATCTTGCACCTGCTTCCTCCTCTTCAGGATCAAGCGGAGTCACAGAGGTTTCTTCTAATGGGTCAGATGATCACGAAGAAAGCAGTAGTTGCAACAGTTTCCCTTATTTTAGAAGAAAACCATAACTAGTATTTACAATCTTCTTAGCAGTTCTTAATCTGTACCAGTGATTTGGGTGCCTGATTCCCCTAATCAGAATAACTTAAGCTTCGTGTCTGTCTCCTATATGTGATTATCCTTTCAAGAATCCAAGAAACAATGAAAACCCGGCATCAACTTTGTCATTGGCATATGGTCCTCTGTAGTGAAAAATCCCAGATCAGTTGCAACATCAATAGTTGGTTAAACTCCATTTCCTTGCATTTGAACAAGTTTCTCACAACACGTTATAAGTTGACGTTGTTAAAGCACTCCATGCAAAGGTAAACGATTTTTTAGTATAAATTGAAAGAGGGTAAAGAAAAGCGGAAAGAGGGAGGAAAGAGAGGGAAAAGGGAAGGCATGCATGTGTCTGTAATATTAACTTTGTGAAAAGGGAACCGAACGAATTCTTGGAAGCACAAGAATAAGGAACATGATCTTCGCAAAATCAGCTTCGCACGTGGCTCCATGCCCCCTTTAGGGAAAGGCAAAACCACTTGAAAGAACCAATTCCTTGGTCTTGTGTCCAAATGGATCGAATCTCGAAAAAAAACAAAACAAAATAAGAAAATACGATTCGTCCAATAGCATCATAATCTTCATAAATGCTCCAAATCCATATCATTGGAAAAACAGCCGAATCTTGTTCGGAGAAACAGACCTCCTGATCATATTCACACATTCATAGATATTCTAATCTGCTCATTGAAAAATGGCTCATACTTGTTCAAAGAAACAGACATCCTGAAAGCTATTTTCCGCAACATTTGTTGCAATTGTCTTGCTCTCTTATAATAGCAGTACAAGGAACAGGTATATTGCCGCTGTAGGAAGACAAGGTTAACTAAAATTTGAATCTCCAAGACCAGTAGGTGAAATTAGAGAGACTAGAAAAATATCTTTGTNGGGGGGGCGGGCTTCTCTAGCATTACAATGGAGTTAGGTTGTCAGAACTAAGAAGTGCATGATTCCTTGCACCTTTCTGCAAGTTAGCTTAAACAATCCACGACAGAAAGCATTGGTCCATACTGGCAGACAAGTATAAATAGGGCTCATATACAGAGTGATCATGATTTTTTAAAGATTCTCCATAAACAGTACATTAACGGGACACGATATACATTATCACAGCCAATATCTTCATAGACATTCTCCATCAACCTTCCAACTACACTGCAACTTTGACCTGAATAAAGTGTGAAATACTAACTATTTTATCAATATATACCACCTTATATATATATATATATTCTTCTTATTATTTTTCATACAAATCTGAGAATCAAAGAGTGGAGAATGAGGTAGATCACAAGAAGAAGTTTTAAATCTTTCTTTAATTACCCTTTACCCCCACTAGAATATTCCTCATTTTGTATCATGACTGCTAAATTACCAGCTTTTATCGCTCTATATTAATCGTCCCCCTGGCCTACTTTGAGATCTATTCATCAAGATTATTTCACATCATGTATTTTTTAAAGGGTAAAGTGATAACCTTATTAGCTTTGCCCACAAAAAAACCCAGATTTTCTGTTTTGGTGAAGTAATATTGTACTTTAATCTTCTTCATAGAAAAAAACAAACTTTTAAGTACATATTGTCTTGGACGTGTCATTAATGCATGGAGTCACCAGCCGGCAATAGTTGACTTATCCAATGATCAATCTATAAATTAAGCTGAAACTACAACTTATCCATCAAAGCGATGATGATAATGATCAGGTACTTAATTAATTAATCCATTAATGGAGTTCCCAAATTATAAAAATGAATAATTAAGGGATCTGTTAATTCAGGAAATTGCTAAAATATGGTAGATCAAAACCTGCAAGTTAGGTTGTCCCCGCACTCAGACAATAAGGATGATGATATCGTATGCAAAATAGGTTAAAAGGGCAGGCCACAAACCCCACAATTGCGCCAAGTGGACACCAGGTAGATGAAGGACGGCTTGCAGGATACCTTCTCAGCTTGATTAATTTTCTGTTATCCAACTTCTATTAAGTTGTCGTTATATGAGAGGGAAATTAAAATTATTTATAAGAAAGAATGAGTCCTCCTACTTGCATGTCAGTGTGGACGACACATTCTCTACGCTGCTTGACTTAATAAAATTTGAAACTTTGAATTGTATTACGCGTTTGTGTGTAGAGTGCACCATCATATCGAGTTGCAAATAGAATTTTTCAAATAAAAGGTAAGGAAATTGTATTTTCCCGACCGGAGTTTCTTGTGACAGTGGTTTAGGGAAATGGACTCGCTCTAGAGGCTGTTGGAGTTCTTCACGTTACCTTTCTTTATATGAATCTCAATTTCATAGAGTTCGTGGATTGCTGACTGGGGCTACAGTGTTTGTCAATCACATGGGCAGCTCGTCATGGGACACCACACTCAACAGGCTCACCTGATTTAAGGTCCATCACAAAAAAGAAGTCCTATATATATATATATAAATATATATATATATGTGTGTGTGTGTGTGTGTGTGTGTGTGCTGGAAATTGGTGAGGACAGACCATGTGGGTCAGTATCATAGATGGGCAGAGTTTTTGACATCTTCTATTCTAAATACATTGCCTTACAGACAGGGAAAGGGAATGGATTATCAATTATGTTGACCTGTTCCCAGAGGGCCAAAACCAACCTACTTTTACATGCAGCTTTGTTTGCACCAAAATTAAGTTCAAAACAATTGTTGCTTTGTATCTCTGCAACAATGACATCTCCATTTTTTATTTCTTCAAAACCATGTTCCAATCTATATGATCTGATCAAATATGAGTATAAAATGTTGTGGGCCATGTTTGTACTTGAAGATTTTTACGAGTTCCCCCGACCCTTCTGCACCAACCAGATCGGTGTGCCTATCAATCTTAATTATCCTTCCATTCACACGCTGTAAGGTATCCAGAGGCTTAAAGAATCTCTCTCAAATGGAGGATTCTGACCTCAGAAACTGAGAAACTTCCAAGAAATTAAAACTCACAAGTAATAGCCAGAAATCAACTCCCCAAAAAAATCTAATTACCAATAAACTGTCCGAACATATGAAATGAATGTGTTGATGGATATGTTAATGATAATGGGACAGTTGCCACCCAAAGAGGTGAGTGCCCCACTCATCTAAAGCATCAGAATGCTGAGCTCAGGAGCAGTTGGGTGCGGTACATGCATGGACGGCAACAACCTGAATTATTGTGGGGAGTGTAGTTTCTTACTCTCTGCTGCAATTCACAAATATGGCTATTTTCTGAGGAAGTGCAACATACGCAGCAAAGGAGCTGCAACATCACAACCATGTTAAAAATTCAAGCTGCAGAAGTCACATGCTATGTTAAAAGACAAAAAGTACATATTGGATGAATATATATGAACAAGTTTTCTAGAAAGGCCCACAGGTGAGAACATCATGTTAGAGTTGCGTGTAAAAGCTCAAACAGTCTCAAGAGTGGCTAAAGGATTTCCTTGGAATACTGTAGATGTAAATGGTGCATACATACAATTATTGAGAGTTAAAAAATTATTAATTCAGATATTTTGGATGTCAAAGTCAGCCTTTGGGTATGCACAGAGGGGGGAAGCAGGGGAGGGAGTTTTCTACCTTTCTTTCGGTTTTCGAGTCCACATATGATATATCTATCTAACCACATTTTTTTTAGAAAATGTTAGTTTATTTTTGAATTTGAATGCTAGTGTATTTTAATTTTTTTCTTAAATGTTTAAATAAGTTACTACTAATGTATTTGTATATTTTTTTTAAATGTTAAAAGAAATATTTGAAAAAGAAAAAGAAAAAAAAGTGTAATTATACTAGAGGCATACTCAACAGTACATATTGACGCAGGCCGCAGAGTAGCAGGTTCCTTTTTTCTTTCTTTTTTTCAACCACAATTTCCCTCAACAACAACAACATTATCCTTCATACGACGACTGACTCAGATCCTCCGTGAGAAACCACAAAAAAGATCTCTCATCTGGCACTTCAACTTGGGAGGGACTACCCTCCCAAAGTTAGTGCCGCCAGAGAAATATTTATGAGGCATAAATGTTTCGCACGGGCCACGAAACCCCTTACTCAAACAATTGCGTAGAAGCAAAGTTACATTTACATCGACACCAAAGGAAATGCTTTCACTGCCAAAAACCAGCAGTCATTTCACTTGAATAAGTACAAACTCCATGATATATATGGTCTTCCCACCAACATCAAAACCAGGCTCCCGCACTGAGAAATGTGATCCACTTGTGATTTACACAATAAGAAAGCGCATCAGATAGAGAACAGTTGGCCAGCTAAACAATCACAACTGGTTCAATCTTTGATGCACATCGTTAACAAGGGAGTTTTGGAGATTTTGATTGATAACCCAAAATTTGTTAAAGAGTTAACAAGCCGAAGATCATACAAGACTATGATTACACTTTATTTAAAGAATAAAAAGCTGCCAAACACTTCCATTCTCGAGATAAATAATAAAATCATAATCTTATATTATAGAACGATTAAAATGCTGGTCAGCTACAATATCCAGTTAAATTTTAATTAAAAGGAAACATTGAACTATAAGAATGGGTAAATTAACTGTTTTCAGGCTTGCCAGGTGTTCTTACTCATTTCATTTACTTAACTGCTCTTGCTGTCTTTCTCACTAGCTACATCAGTACCAGCCCCTGAGGTTTTCGAAGGAGGTGGTTCAGAACAAGCCCTCAGGACAGCCTCATTCTGCAAGAAAAAATTCATTTCTGAGATGTCAGAAATTGACATCTACAAATCCATAAAAAACAAAATCCCAAATACAAGCAGGTGTGTAAAGTATATGAACATGTATGCTCCATATATACATTGGCACATGAAACAAGACAAATTAAGCATGCCTCTGAGCCTGATTTACAAGAACTACACTTTTCTTTTTTCAGTTATACACTCATCCAATGGATCTTGAAGATCTTGAACCCACCATCACTTGGCCCTGTTAGTATGAGGGGATAAAAGTGACCTAAAGTAGGAGCCAGAAATCCTTTTTCTTGGGGGGGCGTATATTATGGATTTTAAAAATTTTGGGGTTCAAAGTTTTAAGTTTTAAGAAAGATTTAAGGTTCATTTTGAGTTTCAGCAAAAACTTGAATGCATGTATTTTCTTAAAACAAATTTGGGAAAAACAATGGTTGACTAAAAGTTTTCTAGGGTGAGAGGGTTCTTTCAATTTTCTCTTGCCCCAAGACTATTCAATTGAAACTTCCCTAAAATCACTTATGAAGCCCATTTTCACATAATAAGTAGCTGATGTAGGACGTAATACCCATGACTAACTTTATAACCTACCCACTCTATGTGGGTTGTTTTTTTTTTTTTTTTATTGGTAAACAAAATTGTATTGAGAATAAGAACTGTGTGGGTTACTAATATTCCCAATGTGAGACTGCCTAAAAGAAATATGTTCATATGAGCTAGCAACAATTCAAGCATGTAATGGAAAACAATACAACTTAAACAAGCAAATGTAGAGCTATTGAAATAAGTATGACACAAAAAAGTGCATTTCCCATTGCAATGGCTGCCTAGATTAGTGAGAAAGATGACATGCAGCATCCAAATAAGCTACAAATCAACACCATAATAAAGCGTTATGAAGAAAATAAATGCATATGAATGGCATGACACAAAATAATAAAATTATTAGATTATTTCAATCATTATATATTGATTGAAAATTATGGAAGCCAAAAAACAAGTTTCCAATAAATTCGTACCTGAGATTGTTAGTCATAAATATTGAAGTGATAGCCAAAATACAAAGGTAACATGCCCCTACTCTCAAATGAAGATCATTAGATGAGAAGCTCGCATTTCCTAAAAATCAAATGTAACGTCCCAATGGAAGGCCCAAACCACATGGCCTATACTCCAAAATGACTAATCAATGATACAATTAGAGCCCTATTAGAACCTTATAAAGACAAGAACTTCTCATTTCCAAGTAATATGGAATCTCATACACCACCAGCCCTTATCCTTATCATATGAGGTATCACATCAAATAGCCAAGACAGAGAAATTTGTGCCGGACTCTGGCATAGTTGAATTTATATACAGGGAGTTTCAATTGGTGGATCCTAATTCACAAACTTAAAATGATGCTATGCAACTAGTATTGGTTATTTCATCTTCCCGATGGCAGAAACGGCTCTCTCATATGCATTTAGTTAAAGTAGATGAGCAACAGGAAATAGGCCGTCTCTGCCCACCATTTTACATCCCCATTGGTATGAACGAGTGCCATAGAAATCAAATCAAATTCATGTATGTTTATATCAAACTGCTTTCCACAGAGAGCATCCAAAGAAGGTTAAATCATCCAAGGTAACGTATTCACAGAGCGCAACGTTCTAAATATTACAGACCCACGCCATATTTCTAACAACGACAACAGATAGCGTATCAAATGAAATGCAGCAAGCATATGAACAAGTTTAATAAGCAGCAAAATAACGCTCAAATATCACACCATTAAACGTGATTTAATCAGACCATAAAAGATATAAAACCCTAATACAATTGAAGAGAGGGAGAGAACGACCTGCCAAACACGGAGGAGGCGCTTCTTAGCGTTGGCTCTGCGAGTGGTAGTGAGCTTGATTCGCTTCCAGACTAGACCTCCCGAATCGTGCTTCTTCACTATTTCCATCACTCTTGTCCCCCAGAACGCACCCCCCATCTTTCTCTGTGTCTCCGGTCTGGCTGAGGAAGTGAGGAACAAAACTGGCACCGTTTCTATTCATACAAACATGCACATAAAAATTCGGACTTTCGCCAACGACGTTATGTTATGAATTACGATACTTCGGCCCATTTTCTCTTTTAAACCTCGACTCGTCCAGTTCTTTCTGGGCTTGATCAAGGTTTAAGTGCACTGTCTCGAAACAAACCCTTTTTGTATCAGAGATTCCATACAGATAAATGCAGTCTCTTGACAACTTTTTTTTTTTTTTTTTTGGGTAATTTGCAAGACAGTAAGGAAAAGAAGCAAGATTATGGACTCGGTGATTTAAAAGAGAGATGTTGGATGAAGATATGAGATGGAATGGTAAAGGGAATGCTTCGAATACAATTATTGGTA
Source organism: Pterocarya stenoptera (assembly GCA_003123785.1). Classification (NCBI taxonomy): domain Eukaryota; kingdom Viridiplantae; phylum Streptophyta; class Magnoliopsida; order Fagales; family Juglandaceae; genus Pterocarya; species Pterocarya stenoptera. The sequence goes on from QEOT01005766.1 coordinate 141,543, forward strand.
GCTGTACATCTAATTATGTGAAAGCAAAATGATAGAAATCCAAACCAACCATCAAGGAAAAAACGGAGAAAAATGCAGTGACAAGTAGTTAATGGTCCTTGCCATAGTCTAGTTGGTACGAATTAGTATTTTATAGCTTCGAGGTTAGGAATTAGAGCAGGTCATAAGTTTGAAACTGTTTACGATGGTAAATCTTAACTTTTGGGCCATATAATGGGTTTTGGGTCAGCTGGATACTTTGAAAGTGTTGTGGTGACGGACTCGCTTTTGAAGCAGTAACTATAGCTCAAACTGAATATTCTGCAGTGGGAAGGGACTCTTATGATCAAGTCCAGGAAGGGTTGCAACAAATTCTCAGCCTAATTTGTTGCGACAAGAGTAACAAATATGCCACGTACGGTATATGCTTTGTTTCTCAAGGATAACATGATCTCCAATCGATGACACGAACATATAGTACTATTAAACTGTAAACTGATAGAACAATATGGGAGAAGTCTTGATGCCCACTTGTAATATCGGTGCAACACTTCTGATGTAAACACTAACAGTCCATTCAATACCTTTGTATGATTAATGTGATAAGCATGCTGCATAATATCTTAGGTGTTTTTATTTGCAAGTTGACATGAAAACATGTAGTTCTCTGACAATTTTAATTTGTAAGAAAATTTTAAAATTTAATTATTCTATAAATTTAATCTTAGCATGTAAATCGAATGTGAATATAATTTTTTGATAATATCTCATGGATAATGTTATATTGAGTATTGTATTTTGAAACAAAAATAAGCGAGACGTGGGACTTTTTCATAGTCACGCAGTGTTTATGGAGACAGCTGGTGCGAACCCAATGAAAAGCTCCGTGATGATGTGCATGTTTGGAATTGCGGTATGAAATATAACTTATAACTTTAAGGTTTATAATTTCTTCTTTTTTAAAACATGGCTTATAAACTTATGGCTTAACTAATAAATTATATTATTAAAAAGTTATTTATTATTTCGTAACCTTTGTATCATAACTCTATCCTGAATGTTTTGAGTAGCAGTATTTTCTTGATGACCTGCCCTCAGGTTATAATTGAAAGATAATGATAGGTTTATTACTTACTACCTCTTTACTACTCTTTTAATTTTTTAAATTTCTTATTATTATTTTCTTTTACTTAATAGTTAAAGAAGTAACTATTAGTAAAATTGTATATTTTTAATTTTTTTAATAATTAAGAATGTTAAAAAAATACTTAAAAGGACATAATAAAAATTTGTAGTACACTATAAAGTAATTAATAAGTGGTAGAAAGTAATAAGTGCATCATTATCCATGATTAGATGAGTCTCTGGAACTATGCTATTAGCTACGCAACCGCATGTCCAAACTTGCAATATTGCTCTTATTTAAGAGAAAAGTTAGTATGTCGTCTAAATTTGTCCATTTACTTTGGCTACTCGTATATTTTATTTTATTTTTTAAAATATTTTTTACTTAATGATTAAAAAAGTAACTTTTAATATATTGATGTATTTTTTATTTTTTAAAAATATTTAAATATATTAAAAAAATATGATAAAAATAAAATAAAATAAAAAGATAAACTTATACTAAGCAACATGCTAGCTGTCATTCCTGGGCGCTAGCCCAGCACTACTCCTTATCCAAGCTCATCTATTTTGTCTTTCATTTCTTGAACTGTCCAGTCGGGTATGCCCGTCTGCGTCAACCTAAGTGGTATAAGGAATTTGTCCTTTATACTAACCATGAATGCCATCCGATATGTGCCTATTGTCAATTGGAAATTTTCCAAGTGTTCATACTTTTTTCCTTTCTTTGGAGCTACTGGTGTAAGAGACATTTTATCAAACGGTTGGGGAGCGTGGCACTATAATAGAATAGCCAAAGCCAATTGTTTTTCATGCATAAAAATGAACCAGGAGCAAATTGAAGGTACAGAATGGGTGCCCCAAGTTGTTTCCCAATCTAGCCTATTGAAAACGAAACTCGAAAAGAAGTACATCAAAGTCTATATTGTAGTTCACTCAAGCTGGCTGTTCCGGCAGTAGGCCCATTATTTCCTAGGGAAACAATCCCAAAAAACAGAACTTTTCTTCCCACGTGCAAAGAAGTCATTCGGCAATCATTCAATGTTCATTCGTTTCCAATGTAAAAAAAGTTGGGGTTTTGGTAAAAAAAAAAAGTTGGGGCTAGACTTTATCAACATAGGCCTTTCAACCACCTCATCAAACGAGGAAATGGATACATCATCAAAGAATATAGCAGCGGAACCTTAGCCTAATTGTACATAATTTTTCCTTGTAACAGTAGAAAAATTTGTTATACTTTCTCTCCAGTTATTGTAACCGTTTTATTTCTTACATTCATGTTTAAATTCAATCATCAATGAAATGAAATATAAGTTTCTCAATTCAGCCAAATATGAAGTTCTATTATGGTATCAAGAGCCTCTAGACTCATTGTCCCTGATCTATGGCCTTATCCCCTTCCCTTTCCTCTCCCAATACCTATGTCATGTTGTCATTTTCCCACCTCATCACCACCAAACTTACTCTCGATAATTTCTCTCTTTGGAAGGTTCAGATTATAGCATATCTTCAAAGTCAAGACCTATATCAATATGTCGATGGTACCATTGCCACTCCACCAGAAACCATTACCACTAATGGTTCATTTGCCTCCCTTAATCATGCCTTTGCCTCTTGGAAGAAAACGTCGTCTTTAGTATACTTTTTTCTTCCATCTCTAAAGCGATCCTTGGCCATGTGCTATCTTCCAAAACTTCTTGCGCATTGTGGTGAGCTCCACTCTTTGTTCTCATCTTAATCTTAGGCGAAGCAGTTCCAAGTAAAATTTCAGTTGGTCAAACTCTCCCGCGGTGAGCAAACTATCACCGATTACTTTGGTAATGTTAGAGCTCTTGCTGATATACTTGCTAGCACCGGTAATCCTCTTCATGACTTAGATTTTGTGACTTACCTTCTCACTAGACCTGGTCCTGCATATGATACATTTGTCACATCTATTACCACATGGGTAGAAGCCATCTCTTCTAATGAACTTTATCAATTATTGCTTATACATGAAAGTCGCATTTCTCATTCCTCACAGAGTATACTCCCCAATGAGCCCTCTGCTAATTTTACTCAATCTGGTGGTCGAACAAGGGGTAACTTTAGAGGATGTTGTAATGGCAGAAATGGTCGTGGCAGAACACTGTATTCAAACCGTGGTGGTTGTAATTGGTTCCCTGCTTCATCACCAACTGGATCCTTCAATCAGCGCCCTTCCTATCTAGTTTGCAAAAAATATGGACATGAAGCCCTGCAATGCCGATTCTGGTTTGAGCACAGCTACTAGTATGTTGCTCCTCCCACATTGCTCGCAATCTTCACCAGCTCCAACAATGACTCAAATTCTACCTGGTACCCAGATTCAGGCGCAACACACCACATCACCAATGATTTCTCAAACCTCAACCTATCCTCTAGTTTGCAAAAAATATGGACATGCAGCCCTGCAATGCCGATACTGGTTTGAGCACAGCTACTAGTATGTTGCTCCTCCCACATTGTTCGCAAACTTCACCAGCTCCAACAATGACTCAAATTCTACCCGGTACCCAGATTCAGGTGCAACACACCACATCACCAATGATTTCTCAAACCTCAACCTATCCTCTAAACCATACAGTGGTGCTAAACAGATGGTTCAGGACTGTCTATTCAACACACGAGTGATTCATCTCTTTCTACTCCTTCTTCTTTGTTTTTACTCCGTAATCTCCTTCATGTTCCAAGCATAACCAAAAATCTCATTTCTGTCTCTCAATTTTACCTTAATAATCTATGCTTCTTTGAATTTCACTCTAACCTCTTTATTGTAAAGGACACCAAGACAGGGATCTCCCTCCTCACAAGGGCGGTCAGTAACGAATTGTACATTT
>QEOT01005766.1:153083-183303 GCA_003123785.1 Pterocarya stenoptera
TTTTTTTTTTTTTTTTTGAATAAATGTTCTACTATATTTAGTTGAGAAATGTTATACTATATTTTATAGTATAACAGTATAGTATAAAATATAATGTATATTTAGTTGATATGCTTTGTCGAGTAGCCAAAAGACATGAGATAAATAGACGTTAAGAATAAGGAAAACTCTTGATTCAAGCGAATTTGCGGACCGATTGTGCACCGAATGCTGATGTGGAAAATGAAACGAAGCGTTTTATTGAAGAGAGAATTTCGGGGCGTCTGGAGTGGGAAGAAATTCAAATTTCTTCGTTGGGTCTTTTGGATACATCTCCTCCCATGTTTTCCAAGTTCTCCCCCGTCTGAAGACTGAAACCATCCCTAAACCTCCATAAGTAACCAACATGTGTTTCTTCTCTCTCTCTCTCTCTCTCTGACCAAAATGGCATCAGTGTCTTTGCCATCCCCACCTCTACAGGATAACTTTGACGTAGAACATCGACTCCGGGAGGTTGAGGATCGCCTCCGTGAGGCTATCGAGGAGCTCCGGCGCCCGCCAGCGCAAGGTCGGAACCTCACGTGGTGCCTGCCCTGTGACCATGCTGTAGAAGAGCCTTTGTGCGTGGCTAATGCCATCAGCAACCTATGCCAGAGCTTCCTGCTCTCCTACGGCGTACGCGTCAGCTTCTGGATTCTCCTCCACACTTTCAAGCTCGCCCGTTGCCAGTCGTACTCCTCCCTCCTCGATCTCAAGGTCAGAGCTCGCACTTTGAGTCTTCAATTCGTGATGAAGTTGATTTCAATTAGGGATTTGAAAATATAGCCAAAACACGTTCAAAGTTTGAAATCAAGATGTTGATCTTTTTGTTTTCTATAAAAAAAGAAAACATAAAATCTAGTTAATACTTTTTACAGTGTTTTCTTCAAGTATTTGGGACTGCGTGATGAAATACATATTAGAACTTGTCTTCTTATTCATTGATTTGTGAAAAAGTTAAGCAATAAAAGTGCAATCAATAAATAATTGATGTGTATCAGTGAGGGTATTCATTGAGAATGTTCTCAAGGATGATTTGTGATAATGCTATTTTTTTTGCAGCAACTTGTCTCAGAAAAATATCTAATAGAAAGAGAGGAAGCGTGCCATATCGGATTATTTTTTGGTGGATTCACTGGATCTTATCATGCCCTTAGATGTTGTTGAGAAAGTTGAGAAAGAAAGAGACGTCATTCAATGCATAAGTTTGCACATTCAATCCCACTATTTGATTATTTCCATCTTGAGCCGCTCTTGATATTTTTTCTGTTTTACTTTGTGATGCCTTGAAGTCATATTCCTTATTTATGACTTTGTTTGAGGTGATGATGAAGCAGCATTTTAGCAGATTCAATGTTCCTTGTTCCTAACATAATGAATTCCAATTGTGTAAAGTTGGAAGAGTTTCCCTCCATTGGTCCCTGTTCTGTTATTCACCTAGACTGCCAGTTACTTACTTTTTCTCATAACTATGTTCATAGACATTATTGGTCTATAACTAAAACTTCACCACAGCTATCTCCATTCATTTCAAGTTGTACTGCTAGCGATAAAGATACTTTTATGCTACATGGACAAAGACCATTCTTATGTTTTAGTTTTGTTCTTTCCGAACACACTGATATAGAGCAATTCACCTTTATCTATGTAATAATTGAAATGAGATTTGTCCTGACTGCTGGAATCTTAGTTTGTGCACTGCTGCTGTATGATTTTTTTTTTCTTTTTTTGTAAGTAAGAATCTTTATTGATCGAATGAAACTAGGAGAAAAAATGTTGCTATTAGTGATATCATTTGAAATGTAATTGGAAAAAAAGAAGTCTTGTATTCCTAATTTTCTACTGTTATTCCATATATCTGTCATGCGAGGCTTGGCATTTCCTTTCCCAAGCTCATACACAAGTGAACATGCATGCACTTGGTCGTCCAAGTAGAGTAAAATGATTCTCATTGTTATATCATCCCTAAGAATAGAAACACAACAATTCTGATAGTCTTGCTAATGTGAACTTCCCTGTACCTTATGTTCAGTTTTGAACATGTTATGTGGCATGATCTTGTGGTAACTGATTTAGATGTACTAGATTCCAATGATTGGAACCAGGACAAAGTAAAACATCATTTCAAGGCAATGAACATAAACATTTTGCCTTTTTTTTAAAAAAAAATTGAGATTGATTTTTCTTTATTTAGACTAGTCATGGATGACATATTATGTCTCTGAAAATATCATTGATATTTGCCTAATTCCTTTGTAGTTCTTGGATGCTCCTGCTCGTACCTGCGGGCTTGCTGTTAAGGAAGGAGGAAGAATTTCGAAAAAGATAGGAAGAGATTGTAAAGACGGAGTTGGGAGTTTACAACGACCAACTCAATATTCGAAAGCAACAAGTAGACATCTTGCTTGAACGCCTACTTCTTCGTATCTATTGGGCAATTTCCATATTAATTTGTTTGTACTTGGTACGATCACAGTGAATACCTACTGAACAGGAACTTAGTGTATAAATCTGAACACTTGTGAATCTGCACTTTAGACCAGTTTTGAAAATGTGTACAATATGTATTGTACGATTGTAAGAAATATTTGTTGAGTATTTTGGATCACGTGGAACACTACTTTTGAAACTGTATGCAATCTGTATCAATGAATGTGACTCCCGATTGTGTTTTTCGGTAGATTATATTGCATCTAATTCAAAGTGTTTGGGAAGTATGATAGCCAATTCAAGCTAGTTAACAAGTGTTGAAACCAAGCTTTGAAAAGATTACATGTGCATTAGCAAACAACCCCACATCCAGATTACTCCCACATCCAAAGTCCCACCGCCAAACCATCACCACCATACTCATGGAATTACTCCCTCATCCAGATTTAACAAATCAGTTTCTAGTTCATCCCTGGAATTACTCCCACGAGTAATGCTCCTGATTTCTTCATGAAATCAATTTCTTGAAAGTTTTCATGCTTTGTTTCTAGTTCAATAAATCATATTACATTTAGCAAAATGGCAAATCTGTAAATTTATATTTCAAAATACAACAGCTCAAGTTACTGATAAAAAAAAAAAATACAACAGCTCAATTTACCGATCAAAAAAAAATTACAACAGCTCAAGTTGGATTTTGCCAACAAAATGGTTGGTGATTTGCTTCAACATCCAATCAACTTCATCATGAAACATCATGAAATTGTGAATCCCAGAGCCACAACTCGACCTCTTGCAAGTCCACCGAGAGCAATTACCGGTCAGGAGAGTTACATACCCCAGATTCTCATCTCTTGCTCGTTTGGCTTCACAAATCTGGCTAGTATATCATCACCCAAGATACTAGACACCTCGCTGCTCAACTACCCATCGTTCTTCCCCTTACTCTTCCTATTTTTCTACAAAAGTGCCATGAATCTACCCATTTTCTTCCTGAAATCAGAGCACACAACAGTAGCCACTCAAGTTTCATTTTGATCTCATGTATACTATATGTATGCTGACTGGTAAAATCTAGATCATGTTCTAACAAATTGATCATAATGTCTTCCCAAAACTCAAATGTGGTGGCTGCTTAATTTTGATTGTTAAACAATTGAAAACTAACAAATAGTCGACCGATATTTCAATCATCAAATCAACTTTATATGCTCAATCGATAGCATAAATTAAGATCACACTAGATTTTAAAGCAAAAAATTTAGCAGAAGTAATAGTACCCAAACCCAAGCTAACTGAAAAGCCATAAAGAAAACTTCCTTTAGAATCACATATATATTAATACTCCACCGCACCCAGCGCATTATATGTAATCCAAAGCACATAACTAGCTCTAAGGATCTTATCATCGAACATGAAGTCTTAGAAATATGGCTATAATCCAAGGTATTGAATCGCTCTAAATAAACCTCGAGTTCCAATTCGTCTTAAATTTCAAACGAAATCCAAGTTCTCTAATTTACTCTTTAGTGTTCCAAAGCAACAAAACAAGGGAATTTTTGCCTGCACATGAGAAATAATTCTAACAGACAAGATCTGAAATCCATCATTGGGTTGGTACTAATGCCCCTGAGACCATATATAACACTTCCATAAATTGTATAATCACTATGAAGTCCCAAGTCTGGAAAAAAGAATACCCATGTAAATAAATAATGAGCTTTTATTCTAGAGAAACCCAGGTAAAATGATAAAAGCAAAATCTTTATGACAATAGAAGCAAGAGACAACCTTAATAGTGAATTCGTAGATCAATTGGGACTCCTTTGTGGGTTGGTAGTAGAAGAGTACAAAGAGATGACCTTGCTCAGCGTCTGGGCAGCAGTAGAAGAACACAAATGATAGTTTGAGGTAGCAGAAAGAGACGAAGTTTAGGGCTTTCTCCTCCGTGAATTCGTATTTTGGATGAAAATGGTTGGGGCGAAAACTCCTCTGTGAATTCGTATTTCATCTGTTCTTTTTCCGTTCTTTTTTTTTAATAAAAAATATGAAAAGCCACGTCGGCAATCGGTATGCAATTGATACGCAGGTTCGCTTGTACGTAGCAGAACTGTAAAAATAAAAGTAAAAACATGATCGATCAAACAATTTCATGGTCGGGCCACGTGTAGATGCTTTGTGGCTTTTTCCGGCTACGTAACGAGTCTTAATTAACGGCCCAAAATATGTACGTAAAGAGTACGCATATGGGGCAATCGAATTAATACTAATAAGAATAGTAACTCGGCCTTGTCACAAATAAATAAATAAATAAATGCAATCACATCAAAATAGCAAGCAATTGTTGACTTTGCTCCCATGGTTAAGTTGGTCACATCCAACAAAATTGTTATCCCAAAAATTTGTTAATATTCTCTTAAAATTCTCATAAATCCCATATAATTTTAAAAAATATCCAAATAACTTCTGAGTTTATCTATCAAATTTTATAAAATTCAATACAAAACATATCTAAAAATAGAAATAAAAAGTCTAAATGAATTGAAGTATCTCCTCTTCACCAAGATTTTCCTCATAAAATTATTTATATTTTCTTAAAAAAAAAAATGGAATGATAAACCCAAAATTCAAATATTATATTTTAAGTAATGTTAGTTATAGTTATAAGTTGTGAAAATATCGCATACTTATTTTGAAAAATAATAAGATTCATTTTCAAAAAATTATTTTTTTTATATAAATCTCATATTAATGACTTACTTTTTTCAAAAATAATGTGCAACACTTGCACATATATCATTTCTCTTATATATTTTAAAACAGACGAGACCCAAATTGTATTTACGAGCCATTCTTCTCTTTTGTCAAAGGATAAAATTAAATGACATATGCACAACTACTTTATAATTTTTACATAAAATGTTAATAAAATATTAATTTGTTTTTAATTTAAACACATCAAATTAAAATAAAACAAAACAAATTAAAATTATTATTTTAATTAAAAAGATAAATAATTATGTATATATATTTTGGATGATGTTCACGAAGGATTGGTATCTAAAAGAATATCGATCAGCGTAATTTATTTATTTTTAAATAATTTGTATTAGTATTTCAAGAAAAAATTAAAAAAATTATATTAGTATTTTTAAAAAAATATTAAAGAATAAATACACAAATGTTTTTTGAAAAAAATATATTGATAGGTATATTTAGTGGGAGTTTCAGTTTCCATATATCTTTGCATGACAAACTTGTTAGGTGAAATGGAGCTAGGAGTAGGAGCTGTGGAGGTAGTTGGGTCGCAAATCGCACAATGTTGCTCCCTGCCCCACCTAAACTCACCTACGCGTTACGTCACAGGCTATATTCCCGCGGTGGAATTTCCCGCAAAAATATAAAATAAAAAAATTAAATGTGTACATAAAAGCTGGTTTAAAATTTAAATATCTAATAAATAGTAAAAGACAAATTAGATGACCGATTAATAGAGGACGGAGACTGCGAGCATTGGTGGCTGGTTGAACCGAATCTGATTTCTTCATCGTCTTCTTCGTCTCCGACATCTCCTAATCAATTAGGTCCGTCCTTCTGTCCGTACATTTATTCATACATCCCTAATCTGATTCTGCTTTCATCTGAATTCCCTCTTTTACCATTTTCTCCAAGTTCTAGGTTTTTTTTTTTCTTATTTTTATTTATTTTTATCTCATATATATTTCAATACACTTGTGGATTTGCTTGGAATGGCTGATAGTCTGAATGCGTTTTTTCTTTTAATTTTTTTTTTATCAGAGGTTGAGCGAAAGGGAGAAAGATGTTAGGGGTTATAAGGCGGAAAATCGGTGCTGGAGGCTCTTCTCTACTGGTATACCCCGAATAATATCCGTTCCTTTTTTAAACGTTTGGTTCATGGAGTAGGTTTTGCGATGGGATTTTAATTGTTATACTTCGCTTAATCGTAAATGTTTTGGGCAGACTTCGGGACGGTCTTTTCAGTGGACTCGCCCTGCCGTATCGGCATGGAGAAGCTACTCATCAGCGGCAAAAGAGGTAATCGTCATATTTTACCAATTTCCATGCCGATTGCATTACATTTGGGCTTCTTCGCTCCCCGGGGTGTGTTGGTGGATCAAGAAAATGCCCCATAAACATTTATAAGACTGCGGCCATAGATTCTGGTATTAATTAGAGAACCTGGAAACCATTATTATTATTCTTCTTCTTTCAAAATCTCTGGAAATTATTTTGCCAGCGGTGTAGTGCTAGCCGATTCCAAAGGGCTAGTCTTACATTAAAAAAAAAAAAAAAAAAACATATCAGAAGCTGCCCTTTCTCTTTCATGTTCGTATTGTTTTTACATAAGCATCGAGTGTTGAACCTTTGAAATTATAATTATGCACAGATGACAGTGAGAGATGCTCTAAACTCTGCGCTCGATGAGGAAATGTCTGCTGATCCTAAAGTATTCTTGATGGGGGAAGAGGTGAGGTTAACTAGAAAGAATTAGTACTTTCTAACCTGGTCTTTATCATATCTACTCTCATGTTCTTTTTTTTCATTTAAGTGCAGGTTGGGGAATATCAGGGTGCATACAAGGTTAGGCTCATATAACTGAAGAGTGAAATTCGCAGATTAGAAAATGCTGTCCGTGTACAATGTTTTTTCTACTTAATTATTCCTCTTGTATACTAACCTATGTACTTGAGCTATGCCTTGTGTTTTTAATAAATTGTCGATGACTTGTATGTAAAAAATTGAAAACGATTTTAAACAAGTGTCTAACATTCTACTTAAGTATTCCTCTTGTATACTAACCTATGTACTTGAGCTATGCCTTGTGTTTTTAATAAATTGTCGATTACTTGTATGTAAAAAATTGAAAACGATTTTAAACAAGTGTCTAACATTTGAGCTCTTAATCTTTATCTTGTTAGATATCCAAAGGGCTCCTGGAAAAGTATGGTCCTGAGAGGGTTCTTGATACACCAATCACAGAGGTTATGTCTGTTACTTGACTTATTTTCTTTTTGTTGGTTATTTGGTTACTTCCATGGTTGGTCAAGTCAATTAGGAATGATGCTGCAACCTCGTTTCATGCATAGGGGTCATTCTAATATACTGATGCTTCTTGTTTGTTCCTAACCAACCTCTCCCCCTTCTTCGAGAAGGATATATGCATGTGTGATTCTCGTTTATATATTCTTTGGTATTAGTCTTCTAATACCATTTTTCTGTAATTTGTTTTCAGGCTGGGTTTACAGGGATTGGAGTTGGTGCTGCTTACTATGGGCTGCGACCTGTTGTAGAGTTTATGACGTTTAACTTCTCTATGCAGGTATATCTTGAATTCGATTTGAATCCCCTGCTAAGAGATCTTTTAATGTTATGTGGTGCCATAGAATCGATTGAGCACTCAAACTGCCCTCTAAAATCCTAAAATGGCACCCTAATCGATTTGGACATCTATTATATTATTAAAGGATATTATATTAAAAAAAATATTTTTTTACTTATTAAAAAAAAAAAAAAATTATTAAAGGATAATGTTTTTTATAAGGGATAAAATATGATATTATTAAAGGACAGTATAAGGATAACACGGTTTTTGTGCTTTATCTCTGTCTGACACATACATAAAAGTCTTGGCCTGAAGGACAATTGTGTTGCCTCCTGGAATAATTCAAATATGCCAATAAATTTAAGCTTAGGTTTTTTGTTTATTTAATTCCAGTGCACATTGATAGGTTTATAGCTAACTTGATGATTTCAGTCTTTTGATTTTATTGGTGTGATCCGCACATTTTCTTTTGGTTTGGTATTTTCAATTGATTTAAATATATATTTTTTTTTGCTCAAACAATCTCATTCTATCTTTGCTGCAGGCAATTGACCACATCATTAATTCTGCTGCAAAATCAAACTATATGTCTGCTGGGCAGATATCTGTGCCTATAGTTTTCAGAGGGCCTAATGGTGCTGCTGCTGGTGTTGGTGCTCAGCACTCTCAAGTATGTTTCTTTGGGCTTTATTTGTGTACCCAGTGTCTTCTTGGTTACCTGATCATTTCTATGTCACGTCCTTTGATTTGGTGCTGGTGATGTCCTTGAGGACATAGCTTGTTTGAGTTCATTGCCAGTTCTAGGGAGACAAACATTTGGCATGCTCTCTTTAATTTCTTCTTTAATGCAGTGTTATGCTGCGTGGTTTGCTGCCTGCCCTGGGTTGAAAGTGTTGGCCCCTTACTCATCTGAAGATGCTCGTGGACTGCTAAAGGCTGCCATACGAGATCCCGATCCTGTTATTTTCCTTGAAAATGAGTTGTTGTAAGTACATCAGTGCATTTTTGTTATATAATTTATTGTTTTAAGTACATTAGTGATTTGTGATGCATTAAGATTATTCATACTCATCACAACACAATAAATAAATAAATAAAATGCTGGAATGTGATCGTGCTATATTAAGATGGCTCATACTCAAAAAAAGATATATTGTGATTGTTCATATCCTGTTAAAACATTGTTGATGTAAATATCGTGATTCAGATATGGTGAGTCATTCCCTGTTTCAGCTGAAGCTCTTGATTCCAGTTTTTGTCTTCCAATAGGGAAAGCTAAGGTACTTTAATAATTACCTTAACAATGATTGTTATGATCCTCCTGTGTTCTCTTTATATTATTACTCATGTTTGCCTTGTAATTGTCTGCGACTCATAGATTGAGAAAGAAGGAAAGGATGTGACTATTACGGCTTTTTCAAAAATGGTGGGCTATGCTCTCAAGGTTTGTCTGCAATACCTGCTTTAGATGGTATTATATAATCTTATTTTCTGTTTCATAGGATGTAAACTGACCTGGCTGTTGTAGTATGTATGGTAATATAATAAAATTCAATAAAATTGTGTAGTTTGTAATATGAATAAATGTCTGGCATATATTTAGAGGATTACTATAGATATTAGAGATATTTTTTTATTAAGTTTAATTGGTTCATATGTTACAACTGCAATAGCCGGAAGCTATATGCTTGAGTATTACAGGCTCTGGCATCTTTTGAATATATTGTTGGATCGTCATGAGCCCCGATTGCATTGTATTATCTTGCAAAGGCTTGTTGCTCTTATCAGTGTGACATTGCTCTTTGCTGCTCCTTGTATCTTTCTGAGGCTTCCCTGAATGTGTGGTTTTGTGTGCTGTTTTCCGCAAGAGATCATTTTATGAGAATTTTAGAATTTATGCTCCTATAACATCATTTTCTTTTGTTTGGGCATAGGTATGAGTTTCTTCTAAGTTCGCATCTATGTAGTCTGTGTTGTAGGCAGAATCTCTCTCCTCTCTCTCTCTCTCTCTCTCTCTCTCTCTCTCTCTACACATACACATGTTTGTTATCTCTGTCTAGAAATAATTGTGTCGCTTTATGTTCAGGCAGCTGAGATACTCACGAAGGAAGGTATCAGTGCTGAGGTAAAGAATGAACACAAACTTACTACCTGTTCCTGCTGTTAGTTATGAACTTATTAATAATTAATTCTCTTAATTTTAGGTTATAAATTTACGCTCAATTCGACCACTAGATAGATCCACAATCAATGCCTCTGTCAGAAAAACCAACAAACTGGTAACGGTTGAAGAAGGGTTTCCTCAGCATGGTGTTGGAGCTGAAATCTGGTTGATCTCTTTCCACTAATATATCTAACCCTTACCAATTGGTTTTTTAGATCACTTATACTGTACTTCTTCCTTCAAACAGCACCTCTATTGTTGAGGAGAGCTTTGGTTATCTTGATGCACCAGTCGAGAGAATTGCTGGGGCTGATGTTCCTATGCCTTACGCAGCTAATCTTGAGAGATTGGCTGTTCCACAGGTCATTTATTACTGTCGATCCCACAATCTGCAGTTAAATTTATAGGTGTACAGCTGTGGATATGTTTGTAAGAGATGGGGAGTTGATTCAATGATAGTGTTCCTAGATTATAGGTTCATAACTGGTTATTTTACTTTTTTGGTATGCATATGCAAATCCTAATTACAAATACATATATTTATATAATTCTTGGCTCTTGTGGTGGACAGATCGAAGACATTGTTCGTGCAGCAAAGAGAGCATGCTACAGATCTGTGCCATTGGCTGCAGCTGCCTAATTCCTACCAGATCCATACAGAAACTTTTCCAAATCCAGGTTAAATTTTAATTGGCAGCTGCTTGTGTGTAGTACAAGTTTTGGGTTTTGAAGTTCTTACCTGTGAGTTTCAATGTTGAATGACTTTATTTCAGTTTAGAAAAATTCTTCAGGAGATGTAGAGATTTGTACATTTTTTTTCTTTTTTTGATCGGTAAAGATTTGTACATTTTTTTTCACTTGGACACGAGGGAGAAGCTGCTTGTTAAAATATATAGTTTTTTCCTTTCACTCTCTCATCACATGGGGAACAATGACTTGGAGGTGGGAAAATTTATGTGTCTGTGTTGTCATTTGATTTGGCAGTTATGGGGAACCTATTTACTTTTGAAAGCCATATTTCAAAAGTATTTTATTAAGATTTTCTATGCAGTGCATCGCTTTCTTATTAGCTCTTTTAACTGTATTCCTTAAGAGTTAGTCTATCAAATATATTTGAATATATTTGTTTGATTTGGTAACTCTGGCTACATTTGCTGTGTGCCTACACTTAGGATGTTAGAACTCTAGTATTCAAGAAATAATTACAATTTTCTTCTATGAACTACCACCCCATTTTGATTTAACCTCTGAGACTTTGGCCCGATGCAACTGGACCATAATATGAAGTGTCAGTGTCTGTTACCTCTCTCCATAAAATATCTCCAATAACTTTTTTTTTTTTTTATCGGTAAAAGATAGGTATTATATATATGAATGAAATAGACATAGTACACAAGAAGTATACATAAGAACTCTTAATTACATTTTAAGAACGATAAATTAAAGACAAGAAATCCTGAACATTATCCCCATGTAAAACAATAGTGGAGAACCAACACATTAGAGTATGAAAAAAGAAATTCTTCATCTCGATCATTGTGCATTCCTTATCTTCAAAACAGTGGGCATTCCTTTCCGTCCAAATGCACCACATAATACACAACGGAATCATCTTTCACACTGCTGCCACTTGATGGAAACCTTGCATCTTCGACCAACAACCCAATAAATCCACCACCCTCATGGGCATAACCCAAGCGACGTCAACCCTTAGAAAGATCTCATCCCACAACACCTTTGTTACCTCACAGTGTAATAATAGATGGTCCACAGATTCTCCATTCTTCTTACACATGTAACACCAATTCAACACTACACATCCTCTCTTCCTCAAATTGTCTGTGGTCAATATCTTCCCAAGAGCAGCACACCAAACAAAAAACGCTACTTTAGAAGGCACGCGAGACCTCCAAATATTCTTTCAGGGAAACGGCGTCATATCAAGTTGTGTTGTTAGAATGCCATAATACGCCTTAACTGTACATATCTTTTGGTTATTAAACCTCCACTTCAAACTATCTCCTTGTGCCATAGGAATTTTAATGGAATACAGTAGATTGAAAAATTCTGATACAATAGGTAATTCCCAATCGTGGAAATCCCTATTAAAAAGAATATTCCACTGGGGTGCACCATGAGAAAATACACACATCCGCCATTGAAGCTTCCCCATTCCTTGCAATACGGTATAAGACTGGAAAAGCCCTTTCCATTGCGTGGTCTCCACACCACACATCCTGCCAAAATCTGATTCGAGTACCCTCCCCAACTACAAATCGAGTTTGATTTGCAAAACATGGCCATCCCTTCCTTATATACTTCGATAAACCCATACCATAACCCCCTCTCACTTCTTTAGAACACCAACCTCCCTAGGCAACGCCATATCTAGCGTCAATAATATCCTTCCACAAAGAACCTCCCTCCAAAAGATATCTCCAGAGCCATTTTCCCAGTAATGTTTTATTAAAAGTTTTCAAGTTACACACTCTCAACCCCCCATTCACCACTGAGGCCCATACAGTCTTCCATCTAACCAAATGGAATTTCTTCTCCTCCCCCATGCCTCCCCATAAAAATGCTCTAAAGAGTTTCTCCACTCTATTCACCATCCTTACAGGCATAGGAAACAAAGATAAGAAATAAGTGGGGAGATTAGTGAGAGTGCTCTTGATGAGAGTGATGCGGCCCCCTTTTGATAAATACATTCGTTTCCATCCAGCCAACTTTTTCTCTATCTTCTCCACTACCCCATCCCATATAGCTCTATTCTTGAAAGTTGCTCCCAGCGGAAGACCCAGATATTTCATTGGGAGAGAGGACACCTTACAATCTAGAAGACTTGCTAAGCTGAGAATATTAGAAACCATACCCACAGGAACCATCTCAGACTTG
Organism: Pterocarya stenoptera; assembly: GCA_003123785.1. Lineage (NCBI taxonomy): Eukaryota > Viridiplantae > Streptophyta > Magnoliopsida > Fagales > Juglandaceae > Pterocarya > Pterocarya stenoptera. Next base: position 165,935 of record QEOT01005766.1, read on the forward strand.
CCCAAATTCACCTTTAATCCTGACACTGCTTCAAAGCAAAGTAACAATGCTCGTAAAGTTTGAATCTGACTTCTATTTGCTTCGCAAAAAATTAACATATCGTCTGCAAACAGAAGATGGGAAATGGTAATAGGGCCTTCAGAACCATTGCCCACCTGAAAGCCCGATAAGAAACCTCCCCCAACAACAGCCTTCACCATCCTACTCAAAGCGTCCATGACTATAACAAATAGATAAGGAGATAAAGGGTCTCCCTGCCGCAACCCCCGTGAACTATCAAAGAAACCAACAGGTGTGCCATTAACCAAGATTGAGAACCTGGCTGTTGTAATACAATGACGTATCCATGCAATCCACCTTTTCCCAAAACCACATCTCTCTAACAAGTATAAGAGAAATTCCCAATTCACATGATCATAAGTCTTTTCCATGTCGAGCTTGCACAGAACACCTGAACCTCCCTCCTGTACTCTGAAATCCAAGCACTCATTTGCAATGAGTACTGAATCAAGAATTTGTCTCCCACGAATAAATGCATTCTGGGACTTGGAGATAATATGCTCCATCATCGGGCTAAGTTGGTTAGCAAGGACCTTCGAGATAATCTTATATACACTACTAACCAGACTTTTGGGCCGAAAGTTTTCAATAGTCATAGCCCCATGTTTCTTAGGAATTAGGGCAATAAAGGTCGCATTCAGAGATTTTTCAAACTTTTGGAACGAGTGAAATTCACTGAACACTTGCATAACGTCACCTTTCACAATATCCCAGCAAGTTTTAAAAAAACCCATTGAAAAACCATCCGGCTCCGGTGCTTTATCCTTATCCATGCCAGATATGACCTTTTAAATCTCTTCTTCGTCAAAAGGTCTCTCTAACACACTCACTCACTGTGAGTCTATTGCCTCAAAATGCAAAGCATCAAGCTTCGGCCTCCAAGGAGCCGATTTTGTGAGAAGGGTCTCATAGTACTGTACTATATGGTTTTCTAGTTCGGGAGAAGAAGATAGCACATCTGAACTTGATTGAAGTGACTCGATAGCATTGTTACGCCGATGTGAATTTGCCACTTTGTGAAAGAACTTCGTACACCTATCCCCTTCTTTCAACCAAAGGGCCCTAGATTTTTGACGCCATGAAATCTCTTCTGACAACAAAACCCTCTCCAAATTTGCCATAACCGTGCCCTTCCTCAACAATACCTCCTCCAGATTTTCCCCCCGTACCTCTTTATCCTCTAAGTCATGCAATTCCTCCAACAATGTAGTCTTCTGATTGTCAATGTGACCAAAAACCTCCAAATTCCACTTCTTCAAGTCTTGTTTCAGTGCCCTCAACTTGCCTGCGAAAGTGTAACTTGGAGTGCCAATAAACTGATATGAAGACCACCAAGCACGCACCCTCTCTACAAACCCATCTGCTTTTAGCCATATGTTCTCAAACTTGAAGTACCGGCTCCCCCTATGCATACTCCCACAATCCAAAATGATAGGAAAATGATCTGAACTGACTTGAGCTAATCGTTTTTGACTTACTTCCGGATATTTAGACCAAACCCGCCCATTTGACCAAGTATACTCGCCTCCTACCAAAGGGAGATCCATGAGGTCCAAATCAAAAATAAATTCACTCAATTCTTCCATGGCCATAGAATGTCGACAGTGTCTTGATCGCTCACTAGGAAAGCGAACAGTATTAAAATCATCCCCCATACACCACAGCACCTCCCATAAGGAGTAGAGGCCCGCCAACTCCTCCCACAAATTTCTCCTATCCCTATCCACATTAGGACCATAGGGGCCTGCAAACGCCCATTCCCATCCATCCTCAACATTTTTAACTAAAGATGCAACCGAAGACTCCAATACACTCATCAAGCAACTCAACCACTCTTTTGTCCCACATAAGTAACACTCCACCTGAAGCTCCCAAAGAGGCCAAATAAGTCCAATCCACATATGAGCACCCCCATAAACTACGCACAATTTTCCTATCAATGAATCTCAATTTTGTTTCTTGCAAACACACCACATCTCCCTTCCACATCCGCAATAATGATTTAATACGAAGGCGTTTATTGCGATCATTAAGCCCCCGTACATTCCATGATAAAATCTTAGGCTTCATAAACAACTATATTGCCCCGCCCTCTCGATCTATCCCTTCCGCCACTCCCATCTTTCACATTATAATTAATGGAACAAGTTAACTTTCTAAGTTCCCTATCCCTCTTAGAGGCTGACTTCGAATGACTAGCCTCCAATGCAACGAGTAGAGCCTTAAATTGTTCTTCATACCCTCCAAATGAAATCCCAATAACATCTTGAATCTCTTTTACTTTCTTGAAAACCCACTTTGATGGGCCATTCCCAAAATTATTGGGAGGGAGTGTACACAAAGGAGTTAGACTGACCCCCTCCTCACCAATACTGCCAGGAGTAAGACAGGCCAATTCTAACCCATTCACTGAAACTGGTTCCCCAATATTATGCTCAAAAGAAACCATCTCCCGAGAATATGAGACTATTGGAGAACCCAATAACGAGAGATCATGCTCCCCAACATTAGACTGCACAGGAATTACCACTGGACCTCCTTCCACCACCCTGAACTGAGACTCTACATTTTCTAAGAACAACTCACGTGCCAACAATGGGAAGACCAAAGATCCAACCTCTGCCGGTGACACAGTAGCATTTGGGCCTTCGACCACCACACTTGACTCAGACTGCCCATTCTCCACCACCAAAATAGGTTGCAACGACGGAATATCACTTCTCAGGAACTCCACCGCAGTCGGCTCCACCCTTATCTCTCCATCCTCCATCTCTTCTCGTCGGAGTACCACCACCGACTCATCAGGATGGTCGACGGAGTCCGGCGAAAATTTCTGTGCCGGTGAGGATGCCGGCGAAGTACTTATCGGCTCCACGGGAGCCAATCTCGGCTCCTGACCCGAGATATCGGGTGGCCGATATATTGGCCTCAGGGTTTGCTTTGGGCCTACTCCCTGGCCCGGCCCATGGCCCATCGTACTCGAAGGCTTAGCCACATACTGATGGCCCATAATTCGGCCCACATCAGCCCTCAATACCTCCTTACCCTTAACGCAGCATTTCAAATAACTGATATCCTCTAACACAGCTCCCACTTGTTCCTCCAAACCCGACAAGAATCCTTAGAAACGTTTCCTCCTTTGGCCCCAACAGACCACTGCCTTCACCCTCATGCCCCTGCACAATGGGCACGTCTGACTGCAGGACTCTCACGACTCGAGGCAAAACCTTCGCCACTTGGAGCGCCTCACTGTACGACTTTGCACCTCCTGCTTTTGACGATGAAGCACCACCAGTATCTCTAGTCATCTTCAAGTGACCCACCTGAGCTTCAATGGATACTCTGTTTTTCAAGCTCGAAGCAGAGGGTGAATAAAGCTCCATCACTACAACTCCGAAATTCCTCCACCCCTCCCCCTTCCTCCCTTCCGGCACCATTATCGAACCTTTCCTCCTATCATGACCAAACACCGAGAGGATGATAAAACTGCCATTACGATTATGGCCCTTTCGCACCATTAACACCGTGTCTCCTTTTCTACGAGTTCTCAAAAACTCAAAAGCACCCCTTGCCACTGCACATTCCTTCACCATAGAACCCAGCCAACCCAGTGCAGTATGATCTAAAACTAAAAAATTCACTTCACGGCGACTACTTTCAATGATTTTCCACCACCTATCATCCATCTTCCTAAACTGGAATAACTTCTGATCGATACTAACAGATTGCTTACACAGCCCCGTCATAGCCACCCCACAGAAAAAACCCAAACTACTGTGATACGCTAATCTCTACCAAAATCCATTAACGAATCACCACCAACAGAACCACCAACAGCAAGAAAAACCAAGCGAAAAACAAAAGATGTACGGAGAGAGAAAATTTAAGAGAGAGAAGAGTTTTTTTCCAATAACTTTATAGAAGACAAAATTATCGTTAATTCCATTGAAATGATTGTTTTTAGTATAATGGCTTATGTCTCTTAATATATGTTTCCATTAAAGTTAATGATGATTATTGATGGGGTATATTTCTGTTAAAGTTAGGGTCTGAGTTACAATATATTATTAATTCTGCAAAAAAATTATACAATGGGTGAGAAAAAAAAGAGGGGGGGGGGGTTAGGAAAGCAAAAATACTAATTGTGTAGGTATGACAACTGTATGTATTACACCCTTTACTGCATATGCTGGTGGGAAAAATCGTATTAGTGTTAGAGCCTACCTATCCTGATTAGGGAAAGAAACTTATTTCACTTGATGTGGTGAGATCAAGGATTTTTCAGTTCGTATTTTGTTGTTTGGGATTTGTATTGGCAGCATAGCATATAAAACTGGTTTGGGTGTTCTGTAGTTCCTGAGCGTATTTGATAAGTGTTTTGTGACTTGTTTTGAGTGGGGGAAATTGGAAAAAAAATTGGAGGGTGGAGGGGATCTCGCCTCCATGTGAGCTGAATCTTCCCCTCTATCCTCGGCACTGAGAATTATTATCTGCACGGTGTGCGTTGTTAGAGGGGATTTCCCCCTCCACCACAGGCAGGCAAATCCTACCTGGATTCCCTGGCAATTATGACAGGGAAGCAGAGACATAATGGTCCCACCTACCCGATTTGCTTGGGTCCCACAACCCGGGCAGGTGGACCCCCTTGGGCCTCTTTCTACTTGCCTGAATTACTCTGCAGTCTGGATGAGGAATTGCTGAGGACCCGTCTGTTTGAATATTGTATCTGTTGCTTTATAATTTACAGAGATTGTCCTGGTCTTTTAGAATTTAGATGGTGTTGTTTGGTGTTACATGTTGCTCGTATAAATAACTGAGGTACCTGAAGGCTTGGCTTAGGTGAACTGGGCCATTAGATGAGGGATGTGTGTCCCTTTTATCCTGTTATGGGATACGTGCCCCTCATCCATTAAGTCCAGTTCCAACAAGCCATTCCAAGTACTGGATGCCGCACAGCGACAAATTATTACTAAAGATACTGTGTCTAATCTCTACCTTGTTGGTGAGGAAAACACCCAATTTGAGTATAAAAGATGAAAGAAATGGAGCATGTACTGATAGATTTAATCCTATCTGCAATGATCGGTTGCCCTATCATGACAACATAAGGTACATCTATGTCGCATGCAGATTGGATAACTAAGATTGCCAATCCTGTGGATGCTTTAATACTTTGCTAGCTAGAGTTTCTTAACTGACTAGAATGATAAAATATTTGGGGCCAGCAACGAAGTAACTATTACTCTTGTAAGCATTTTTATTTGTTCGCTTTTGATTATGAGATTCTTCCAATATGCAGATCATAGTGAGTTGTTGATATGTGGTACATTCTGGAGATGCATACCAGCAAGTGACGGCTAAGCACAACTGCGAACTACAGAAAATAACTTTCCAACCTTCTTGATAATACTGGAATTGAGTGTATATTATGTCAGCTCACAGGGTCGACAATTTTGGGTTTTGCATGCATAAATGACAAATGGAGAATGCCATCATATCTTATGAGTACAACTTGAGCGATCGATTTATATAGTCGAAACAATCAGCTAGGTTAGGTCCACAACGAAACCTAGACATCGATATTTTTTGCTGGCCGAAAGTGAATAAGCTAGCAATTGAACAACTGGTTGATTGAAACCTCTAGACGGCTGCCATTGGTATCTGCCGTGGGATTAACGGAGTCATCTAGAAGTAAAATATAGTGGGAGACTTGAAGGGAGAAAGAGAAACTTAGGCCTCACTAAACACGGTTTGTTGACCAGAGAAAGTCTCTGCCCCCTCCTTCCCACTGTGTTCTTTTGTGAGATGTCTTTGGGAGTCTCTCCTTATCATCCAATTGTCTTGCCATTACAATAGGGATCCTTTGAATTCATGACACAAAAGTTGATTGATCCAGAAACATTCAAATGCATAGAAAAGTAGCAACTTCCATCAACATTTTTTAGTGTCCCTTTCTAGAAAGGCAGGAAATGAAAATCCCCTAGTTGTGGGAAGTCGGGGTTAGGTGGCTCCAGGTGTTTTGAAGGCAATTTTGGAGGAGAGATGGTGACCCCAGATCTCACCTGTAAGCTATGCTGAGGGACAAAGGTTACAGCGTGTACGTGTTTCTTGCCTACTACTTTTTACCTTCCGTGGTCTACAAATTCTTTGAAAAAAAGACTTGATGTCACGGTCCATGGATGCGGTAATGCGCGTTTGTGTTCATGATTACAAGTCGATTTCCCCAAAAAATCATTTGTATAGCCTACTTCCGTTAGGCCTAATTCCATTTAAAAAACTTTTAACATGACGAGTGATGAAATTCGATTTCATTAAATTGAATTTAGCTTAATTCCACCAATAATAGAGTTCAAATTTTGAACATAGAGCTGATAATTGGTATTATTGCTTCAAAGTCTGGTTTAATGGTTCATGCTATCTTTAATGAGTCAGACCTAATCTGTTAATTTCACGCTGGATTCCATTAATTTCGTGCTGCGTGTTGGATTGAATCAAGTCAAATCAAATTCGAATTGTATACGCGTCAATTATATCAATCCTAACCTATTAATGGCAGTCTTTAAAAGGATATTCTCGTCTTGCAGGTTGGACACCAAAATCATTTTGATCTTTTAAAATTAATTCTCGATAAAATATTATTTTTTTAATTTTTATAACAATTTATTTTATATATTTAAATATATATTTTAATTTATTTATATTTAAATATATAGCTAATAAAATATTAATATTCGCGTATTAGATCATCTGAAATGACAAGGGAACACAATCTTCGAAGTAACCACTGCTCACCCAGATGGGATTTATTTATGAATGAGTCATGCTGCTGCCGTGCCGCTAGCACAAATATGAGTTTTTATTTTTTATTTTTATATTTTTAAAAATAAAAAAAATTAAGATATTAAAAATTATTTCTTTAATTATTAAATAAAAAAATTGAAAAATATTAAATATAAAAATGGTCAAAATAAAAAAAATAAAATGAGGAGCAAACTAACATTTTTTTTTTATTAATTTATTCATTTTCGTGGAGACAGAAAAGATAGGGTGAGAGCAACTGTTTGACTATTGGGCCAATGTTTCCGGCGCGCAATTTAAGTGGGTGGAAACCAATTAAATAGATCACTAACATAAACTGAGTGGCATCGCTAATCATGCTGACGTGGCAGAATTTCATTCGCCAATGAACTAATATGGGGTTGCCTCCCGTAAGTAAAGTAAGAATAGTCAAAGTGGTGTTTGGGAGTTCATTGGGGGAATATTAGTGCTAAAATAAAATAAAATAATAAATATTATTATATACTACAGTAATGTAATCTGTGGAGGTCTTCCTTCCTTCTGTTCATGACGTGACAATACAATGGAGTCCAAGAGGAATTTCTTCTTCCATTTCCAGCTTCTTTCATCTACGTCTTCTTCATAGTTTTTTCAATACCTAAAAATTCTCAGAGCTCCTATAGTGAGAGAGAGGATTTCGTTTAGTCTTTATTGTTGTTTTGGGAATCGGAGGATATAGAACGGATGAAGACTCCGCTTAGAAAGTTGCGAGGTTTCGGGCTTCACAAGCACCAGCACAGGGAGCGCAGAGATATCCGGCCTTTGTCACAATTGGACGAGCTAGCTCAGGCTTCGCTGGTACACTTTTGCTTCTTCTTCTTCTTCTTATATTTTGTTTAGTTACTGAGGAGCAAAGAAGGAAAATAAAATAAATGAGAGCATTAATCTCGCAGGAGCGAGCCATTTCGGTTTTTCGGACTCATCTGTTCTGAACTCCCTGGCTTTCTTCTCGTTTTCCTATGGTTTCTCAGCGGCCAAACGTGTTCTTAGGTGTTCGTCTCGGTACGGTCGTTTAGTCCTGACCGGAAACTGGTTTTATTTGATCGCAATGATCCCGAATTTTAGGGTTTTTATACATTAGGAAACGAATTCTATCCCCAAAAAATTGGTTGAGATTGAAGAAAAATAATTCTTCAAAGCTTGAAACTTGCTCGTGTTCTCACTTCTCATAAATTTTTTGCTTAAATAATGTTTGACCGTGGCCTGCTGTCTTTTATGGAACTCGTAAAATGCATACTATGTATCATCTTTCTGGCTCAAGTGCTGCTAGCCCAGCTAGTTGCCCTGGCAACAATCTTCTCCACTAAAATCTTGCAATCAGCAGCAGCTATTAGCTGATGATTTGTTGTCTTTTATTCGTTTTCTTCCCCTTTATATGAGGTACTTATAAATTATGGGGTCCCTGTTCTCGCAGGACATGCAAGATATGAGAGACTGCTATGATAGTTTGCTTTCTGCCGCTGCCGCAACTACAAACAGTGCTTATGGTACTTCATTTGTTTTGTTTGATTGTCTGATATGGCTTTTTGCTTATTATTAAAGAAAAGCAGCGGAGAGGGAAATAATCATTGCATGCTTGTCTTTAGGGATACACATTATCTATTAGTCTCATGATATGAATAGGCAATTCGGTCTTGGTCCCTCCATGGATTTGGCTGAAATGCATAGGCAAGACCATGCAGTGGTCTTGTTGGTTGGCACTAGTAATTGGAGAATATAGTACCAATATATTGAAGTGTATTTCTAAGATTGAAATTCTGTGGAGTTTTGTCTATGACCGAGGATGTAATGTCATACATGACTGTTTGTCTTGATGGCTTTTTTAGAACAGAGCTATCTTGGTTCTAGAGGATTAATCTGTAATTATAGCCCGAAGATGGATAATTTGGATGTTGTACTAAAGTGGCCGAGCACTTCAGTAATGCATGTCTGGAATGCCAATTTTAATTTTGCTTGTATTTTTTCTTCTTCCTTGGACACTGTCAGATATTGTGAAATAGCATAGGGCAATTTCTGGAAATATTATAGCACGAATGAGTTGTATATGTTAAAAGATGATGTGAATGGTTCAATGGCACAGAATCTTAAGTTTTAAACTTGAGCTTTGGCACAATGAAATGTTAATTTTCTCATCTTAAATTGTGCTGTCTCATTTTCGAGTAATATTCTTATGTAATCCCATTTATTTTTCAGAATTCTCAGAGTCATTGAGGGAAATGGGTGCTTGTCTTCTTGAGAAAACTGCATTGAATGATGACGAAGAAAGTGGTAAAGTGAAGGAAAACTTAATTTTTCTGTCCATTTTTCTTAAATGATATGAAGAAAAAGCGACTTACTGCTGAACTGCATTAAGCTTCACATGAGGATCGAATCTTGTCATCTTGAGCATTTTCAGCTTTGGAAAAAAAGGAAAGAAAATGTCCCAGGATTTGTGTGTTGGTTTCTTATTATGAGACAGAGCTCTGGTATCTCAATCTCAAATAATTTTCTTTTTTATTTGCCAGGCTAGTTATGAAATCGACTTACCCCAGCCCCATGTCACCCTTTAGGCAAGAGTTAAATCTTGCTCTTGGATTTTTTTGGTCTTTGAATTTGTTCGAAATGATAAAAACATGATTTGTCGTTTGGAAACTCTAGCTTATAGGACCTACATAAGAAACCACAGTACAGGTCATTTTGTTTTCTTTTAGTCTATTTTTGAAAAATGGTGTGTAGCAAACAATGTTTCGTATATTGTCTTTGATATTTTCTTTCTTAAACCTGATTCTCTTGGTAGGGTTGCTATGTTTAAAATAAGACTTTGATGAAGTTGACTTGTCTTGTTGAACTTGGCAAGTAATTTTGGTTTTGTTTAATATTTTAGCGATTCATATCTGCTTCTAATTCTGGTTTTCATATGAGCCATGTCAACTTCACATAAAATGGCTTATCAATCCAAACCAATTATATTACTTGAACTGCAATTTGTTTCTCAGGAATACACATAAAAACAGTGTGGTTGTTTCATCAGTGAGAATTAATCTTTAGTTGCTATTGTTCTTGTGCAGGCAGAGTTCTACTAATGCTAGGAAAAGTACAGTTTGAACTGCAGAAACTTATTGATCGCTATGTGAGTCCTTGTTCTTTTGTATAAAATATGTTAGAAACCTCTCCTTTATTTTGGTACTAACATTTTGTTTTAAATATTTCAGCGGTCTCATATATACCAAACAATCACAATCCCATCAGAGTCTCTTCTCAACGAACTTCAAACTGTTGAGGTTTGTTCTTGTGGCTTCTTTAAAGCTAATTTTCTTTTGCTTTCCTGTCCCTTCTTGATAATCTGTTTAGTTGTTGGGCCTCTATTTCTGAAGACAGATAATATACTGCTGTGCTTTTTGATTGTCATATATCGTTTTTTATTCTTTTGGTCTGGGAACAAGGCTGGAGATGGAAAAAAATGCTGACACTTGAAGATTGACTAGAGGATTTCAGAGAGAACCGATGAGGAAAGGAAACCGAATCTGAAGCTCCCTTCTTAACAAGTGGCAGCTCAATGAGTGGCTCTATTAGCCTCTCCTTTAAAAGAGGGAAATAAAATCCCAGGGAAAGCAGCTCAAGATTGAGGGAATACACAATGGTTGGTTGGACATAGTAGGGAAGGCAGCTAGCCACGTACCCTTAGTCTCCATTTGTGAATAGACATAGGAATTTATAAGAGGTGGCATAAATTTATGAGAGCTCAGCCAGCTGAGTGAAAAATAAGCCAGTAAGAGGAACTTGTGATACTTGCTATCAAGATTCATGTTAGGAAAAGATTAGATGGCATGGTCAATTCTCTGTACTACCCGTGCTCATCCATCCCTAAGGACACTAACAAATCTATGGATCCTTTCTTGGAAAGACATACAAAAGATTTGACAAAGCCTTAAAAGACCTTGAGAAAACTCAGGTACTTTTAACATTGTAAAGGCTTACTGCAGAAATTGTCTTGTAAAACATTTTTAAAGATCTAAACGTGCAGTTTGAGGTTGATGGTAAAATATAGAATTGTTAGGTCTGTTTGTTGTTGTTCCCTTTGATTAAATTTCGGTTGTTAAAGATTGCTTTCTTTTCTGGAATATGAATGTCTGCATCGAATGCTTAGCTTTTTATGGGCTGGATTTTGACATATAGTTATAGCTTACATGTACAGATATTGTACTTTTTAATTGACCATATAAAATGACAGTCAACGTGCTTTTTCCTTTCATGATGATACAGGAGATGAAGCGCCAATGTGATGAGAAAAGGTTCAGAATTTATATTCTGTGTGTGTACGTACATATGTACATAACTTCTTCTCATTATGGTACTTGATCTGCAGGGATGTATATGATTATATGATAACAAGACAGAGAGGAAAAGGGGGATTAAAAAGTGGAAAAGGAGAGAGTTTTTCCATGCAGCAGTTAGAAACCGCTCGTGATGAATATGATGAGGAAGCAGCCTTTTATGTTTTCCGGTTGAAATCTCTAAAGCAAGGACAATCACGAAGTCTTCTTACACAAGCAGCTCGTCACCATGCTGCTCAGGTTTTTTTCTCTCTTCTCATCTTCATCTTCATAAAAAAAAAAAAAAATCATTCTTCTTTTAACTTGATGTTCGTTTTTTTCCTGCATGAAAACAGTTGTGCTTCTTGAAGAAGGCGGTTAAATCTCTTGAGGCAGTAGAACCTCATGTGAGATTGATAACTGAACAGCAGCATATTGATTACCATTTCATCGAACTTCATGATGGGGATGAAAGTGATAACGATGATGACAATGACGATTACTATAATATGCATGATGATAGTGAATTGAGTTTTGACTATGGACAAAATGATCTGGAGCATGATGTTTCTACATCCCAAAAATCAATGGAGGTGACTATTTTCCCTGCTTCTAGCGGAGAACTAGTAGACATGTGTTTCTTCTCTTTTTGAAATAAATTTGTCGGTCAGACAAAATAAATTAGTAATCAAGTATGTATATACACTTGCATGGACGCATAGCACCCACACAATGCACACATTTATTTTCTATGCATGCATGTCTCAACTCCAGAGAGCTTCAAGATCATGTGCATATGTTATGATTTTTAGAGTTTTATGTTAACGGTTTTCTTTTACTTATAAAAAAAAAAAAAATGGTGTTCTTTTACTATGATTTGTGGATAAAAGAAATTTTGTTCTTTTCTAGTCAATGTACCAACGTAATAAATAAAATGGATAGTGAACGTATAGAGATCGTACTTATATTTTAACATTTCTGAAGTATTACATTTTTTACATGAGTTCAAATCTCATCTTGACTTGTTACCATACAATGTTTTATGCAGCTCAATCAAGTGGATATTACATTTCCCCAGGTTGCAACTCTGGAAGCTGTCAAGGTGAAGAGCCTGTTTTGTTATTGATTCTTTTATTCATAGCAAGCACGATTCACTTTAATTTTGGTATTTTTTCAAAAAATGCAACATGCTTTTCTGCTAACCATCATACATGATCTATGATAAAAGTAACCTTGTGTATGCTTGCGTGTAATAATATCATGCATCTGGTCACTTGTGAATTAGGATTTTATCAGTCTTCCTAAATTGGGGTCATTGGATTGGATTGGATAGGATTGGTTCTGACAAAACACATTCTATAGCTCATACCGCAACTCCAGAACCTAGATATTTTATTACATTTACTTTTCCCACTAAAGTATTAGATCTTCAAGATGCAGAAAACGTTAATATTGTAGTTTCTGAGTATATGCTTTCTTTTTGTTATTTTTGCAGGAAAATCTGGATAGGCCTGACAGTAGTTCTTTTATTTACAAGGCTAGGTCAGGTAGTCAATCAGCCCCACTCTTTGCGGAGAATAAATTTGGTTCTGCTGAAAGAACTGGGCAGAGGCGACCATCATCAACACGGAAGTTGCAGACGTATGTACTACCCACTCCAGTTGATATGAAGAGTTCAATTTCTTCTGGAACAGTTAATCTGATGCTCCACAAAACACAGACTCCTCCATACGACCGCACTAGGAATTTGTGGCATTCATCCCCATTGGATCCAAAAACATATGAAAAAATTTTGGTAGACAAGAAACTCTCCAGACCCACTGAAATCATAGCTCAGTCTGTACTCAAAGAGAGAATCAACAACACTGCATCCACTCTCTTGCCCCCTCCAGCTGATGGGATTTTATTTCCGCATCACTATACATTTGCAGCTTCTGATCCCAAAAAACTCAAAAGACATGCTTTTTCTGGTCCATTAAAGAGTGAGCCATGGCCTACCAAGCTAGTGTCAGTGGAACGCCCCTATTTGAATTCTGGACCTCTTCTTCGAAATCCAGCATCTTATCTTCCATCAACATCTCCAAAAGCATCTCCTAGTACTTCCCCTACTTTTGTTTCCTCACCTAGAATAAGTGAGCTTCATGAACTTCCTAGGCCCCCTGCAAGTTCAACCCCCAAGTCTTCAAGGCCCGAGGGTTGGGCGGGTCATTCAGCCCCCTTGGGGTCCAAGGATCAAGTGCTTTCTGCTATAAAGAAATCAGTTGTGTCAAATGCAGCATCTCCATTGCCAACACCTCCACAAACAATTTTGCGTAGTTTCTCCATTCCTTCAAGTAGTTCTAGTGTGAGAACTTCCCATACATCAACACCCCCACAAGCTCTTCATGGCATGGAGATGGCCGAAGATGTTTCTTCACCCCCTCTGATACCAGTAGCCCTTTCTAGCAATCGGCTGTCATCAACTAATTCTGACACTGTCACTCGCACCAATGAAAGTAGAGGTAATTTTTTAGAACTGTGATTTTGTCTTGTGTCTTAAAATATTGGCATTAGAGGATTTCATGACTGAAAATACAGATTCTAGGGGCTCATACAAACACTATATGACACAATTTTCTGTTTTTAATAATCTGAATATGTTTCATGACATTTGATTTGTGAGCCATCAATTTGTAAGCCCATGTAGTAACTTTAGGGTGTCTCAAGCATCACTCAACCCTAATTACCCCTAAACGAAGTTATGGGTGTGACACAAATACTTCAAGGATTCAGATGTGTTATTGGATGGGGTTTTTACTTTTACTTTTTTATTTTTTATTCGTGCACATAATCTTCTATATTTAACTGTTGATAAATTTGTACACAGGTGCGGATTGATTCCATTAAATATTCAGTGACAATTTTGTTTTTGATTTAGCTACCAAAGACATGGGAGCCAGATTGTTTTGTCACCTTTTCGTACAGCTGAAGATCTGTAAATGTTTCCTTCACCTACAATTTTTACTCAGTTCTTTTATCTGCCATGTTCACCGAATAAGCATAGATTAATTGAATAAATGTCGATGTTTTCCATCATTTTTTGGAGAGTTTTGTATTTCCTGCAAGCACTTAAAAGCCAATTGCTCTTTACTTTCTATCTTGTATAATTCATGTTGGCTCTCTAATTTCCCTGGCTGTTTAGGTAAAAGTAAATTTTCTTATGAGTTAAGACTATGATCCTGCTTTCTGAATAGTTGAATGTTTCAGAAATTCCAAGGGATGGGTAAATCAAGACAGCTATTAAGGGTATTTCAAAAAAAAAATAAAAAAGTAAGGGCATGTTTGGTTGTCGCAAGGCAGCTGCAAAAATAAAAAATCAAAAAACAGGGTACATGATTTGTCATGCGTGACTGTCTTTGTGTTTTTCAAGCTTTTATTTCATATTTTAGAGTTATTCCATTCCCAAACGGCAAACCGATGTGTTGTTCTACACGCCAACTATTTTTCATTTAAACAATAAGATATTTACAAGATTCAAACTTTAAAATTTGTTTTTTAAATCAAATTTTGTTATGTAAGTATTTATTTATTTTAGACACCAACTTGAAAATACAAATTTTCTTCGGAAAAAGAACAACACAGGCCAGATAAAATGCAGATAAAAATAAAAGGGTAGTCGAAAGTTTGAGACTTGAATATTAAATAAGGAAGATGAACATGTCGGTACTACTATAAGGGGGGGGGTTTCTTGGTGTTATAGCTATATGTATATATTAGTGAGACATAAAGCTCTTCGATCTAAAGAGACATTAGACAGAAGAAATTGGCAACATAATATATGTATTTTGCCCTTTGTTGGTACATCATTAGCAGCTTCCTCCCACATCATATCTCACAAATCCCATCAGTTCCGGTCCTTCAAGTCTTGGATTATTCTTGAAACTGCACCCAAAAACAATCAGCAACAGAAACTAAAACCTCAAAAGCTTGAAAATTTTATTACTCTCTATATAGACGAATATATGTGTAAATAATCAATTACCTCTCCTCCGAGAACTTGGAAAAGGAGCCCGAGGTTGGGAATGTACCACACAAATCGTTGTGTGACACGTCACTACACAATAATTCCAACCAACTTGATTAGGCCAAAGAAAGTTTGAAAGAAAGAGAGAATGCATATATTTAGAGACGTTTTACACAGAAAACTCACAGGATCTTGAGGTTTCCGAGTTTAGTAAGTTCCCTGGGTATTCTTCCAGTCAGGTTATTGCTGTTCATTCGCCTGCATGTAGTGAACAGCAAGCAAAAGATGTTCATCTTTAAATACCCATAAAAGAGAAATGAATCACACGTCAATTACTTGGTCCCACAAATGGTGAGATCAAAGTCTCCTTAAGTTTCAGACAGATCTCAAGTTCAAGTGGGAAAGAAAGATGCAAATGAATTGGACACTACACAAATACTGATCAGAGGACAGAGAAATGCTTACAGGAACTTGAGATTGGAGAGCTTAGAGAGGGAGGCAGGGATGGACCCAGTTAAGTTATTGTAATAAAGATCCAAGCTAACTAGGCTCTTCAGTCCACCAAGCTCCTCTGGTATGGATCCCACCAAGTTGTTCATGTACAATTCACTGCAAAACACCGTACCAACCAGATCATATTTTATTAAACGCTGCATGCATCTTCAAACATATAATAGTGAATTTAACACCAAATCTATTAGGGTCCATAATCCAATGGATGATGGGACTAGCTGGCTTGTGGGGGTAGGAAACATTGATGAATGCTTGCTTTTCAGCTGCTGTATTTCCACCCACTACAAGCTTTCAGATCTATAATTACAAGCCTGTTCTGCATTCTATAATTTTTGTTTGCAATATCATCAAAGTTTTGTCTGCATAATCTATTTTTGGTTTGTTTTTACTGACAAAAATTTATTGCCATTTGTTTTTCTAAGTAACTTACAGGTAAACATTCTATTTCAGCCAGAAACAAATTTAAAACCTGGATAGCATTCTTGTAGCAGAAGTACTTACAGATACTGAAGACGCTCAAGCTTCCCCAGCTCTGGAACCAAGCTGCCCGACAGCTTTGCATTTCCGAGGTCACTGCAAATATCATCATGCCCCTCTTAAACTCCATAGAATTAAGATTACATACGATATGATTTAAAATTTTCATTTCAACCTGCAGTTAAAATTAAACAATATTTTCATTTCTTATTTCCATTTATTCCTTGTACTGCCACAATGACCAAGTAGTCTCTTGCAGGCTTTTCCTCAGAGGATGTACAAAAATTTGAGTGGCGCAAAGGATAAAGGAAAAGTACAGAATTAATTTACACTGCTTGCTCTGAAAGAGTAAAGTAAAGTTTGAACTGGAAACCAATCACCATGGGAGACAGAAAATTCAGAGTTTCACGGGTGAAATAACAAGCTCAAACAGCCAGAAAAATAANAAAAAAAAAAAAAAAAAAGGATAATCAAATAAAAAGGCTTTTGACAGTTTAAAGAACTCAAAATAAGCAGAGAAACTGATGAATGAAATAAACACAAGCCACAGTAGTTAGACGTTGAGAAGATAGAAAGAAATGGACAAGGAAACAAGCAGAGAGCTAAGGGAATATGTGACTTACAGTCGGGTAACCCGATTACCACCGTCGCAAGTAACGTGGAACCAAGTGCAGGGATCCACTAAGGTCGGATCCCAGCTCTCCAGAACACCATTCGGATCCTTCACAGCTCTCCTCAATGCGTACAGAGCGTCCCCTGTTGATCAAAGCACCAAAACAGTATTTAAGAATATTACGCCAGAGGCATAGTCAAAAGAAGTACTGTTTTAAATAATAATATAAATCATCATGCAAGTACACACAGATTTAAGATTCTTTTTTGTACCTTCTGAGTTTGCATTTGTAGTTGCTGAACGGGTTGATAGAAGAAGAAAAGCAAGAAGAAGATGAAACATGGCCCAGATCTTCATTAGCAAATCTTGGGAGCAGTGGTTAAAGCTCTAGAACCTCAAAGGGAGTTCAAAGTCAAGATGCTTATGAACACAGTGTGTGAGAGAGAGAGAGAGAGTTGGCTCTTTTCTGCCAAGCAAGGAATCTGAGCATTGTGGGGAGAATTTATAGAGCCCATAAAAAGGAACTGCTAGTTGTGTGTGGCCAAACCAAAACGATGATTCCAACTTTTTTTTT
>QEOT01005766.1:189217-201464 GCA_003123785.1 Pterocarya stenoptera
TAAGTTTTCAGCTCGATTTTGATATGCATTTCAGATGAGATAAGATAAAATGTTTTGAATAAATAATAAAATTTTTTAAATTAAAATGAGATGAGATAGTTTTGACTTTTTAAGATTCGATAAAATGTTTTACTGTTTATGTCAGAAATGTTTGAGATAAATTTGAAAATTTATAAATGAAATAGACTGTTTGGATATTAGTATGCGAGAAATGATAATTTATGCCGGTTAATCTGGACACATTTCTACAGTAATTAATGATAGAAATTGTCAGGGTGAAGAGCCGGTCCGATAAAAACAAAAGAAAACAAAACGAGTATTGGAGAATCTAGCCACCACAACTTAGATCATGGCCAAGAATAAAACCAAAAGGAAGGAGTAAAGTAATTAATTGCAGCATGTGATCAGATACTCGTCTTTTAATGTATTCTGTAATTGTTGGGGACCATGTCTTAGCTTTGACTCCATCCCTTACCATGGTTGATATATACATGAAAATAAATATATATATACACGATATTTATTATCGTTTGTATAAAAATTTTTAGACAGTATTAAATGTTTAATAAATGGTTGGTTTTTTTCGTGTTGTTTTTGTTCTATTTGATTTGTATGTTTTTTTTTTTAATTATGATTATAGTGGTTGGGTGTTTTTTGGTGAAACCTAGATTTTGGTATTTTTGCTTATTTTGTAACTCCAGGTATATGGTTGCAATCACGATTTTTCTCTGCAAAAAATCAGGTTATTGATAAAATTGAGATGCCGTCCTCTTCTTAAAAATAATAAAAAAAATCTTCAAATTCGAATAGAAAACTGGAACTCGTTCAAATATAACGTGCATGTGAATGCGCATGTGCATGTTTGGTTTTCAAAGGAAAAGTGGGACACGAAAGATCACCTTAATTTGTTATCTTAGATTGATATTATGATCATATCAACTATACACGATCTCCTTAAAAGAAGTGATTTGACAAAGCTCAAAGCACAAACAGTACAACTTCAACTTTCCCCCCTTTTTTTCATCTCATTTCAATTGATGATGATAAAAGGGGACAAGGGGGTTGAAGAAGCACTAAAAGGGCAGCTTCTTATTCTGCTTACCTGTTCAAATAGATTTAAATAAATAAATAAATAGCATTGAGTGTAAAGGTCGAATTTCTCCAAATGTCTCTCCCCCACTCTAAAAATTAAAACTTTAAAAAGGGAGTGGATGGTTGACCATACATACATGCATACACACATATATATATATATATATATTCTCATGTTAATTCAAAGCATTGGAAATAGACAGTGAGAATCAATCTAGAGACACTATCCATCAGATCTTAAAGATTCCATCCACGTGAATTTATAAAGTTTTTACATTTTTTTTTTTCCATTCAATTAAACTACAGTCATGCTTTCATTTTTCATTTTATAATTTTTTTTTTGTTTGTAATTATATATGAATTATCAAAAGTTAGTGATTCTACAATCCACTAAAAAATATACACGAGAATTTAAACGGGGACAAAGCATGCCCGCCCTTGTGGCCAGAAAAAAAAAAAGAAAAAAAGAAAGAAAGAATTGTTTGAGTGGAAAGGTTAATGAATGTGGGCTCAAGATAGAAATGATAAGTTTGTAAAAAGGGAAGAACAAAACAAGGGTCAAAAGGATCTTTTAGTTTAAATAATGAAACTGGACACCATGTTGCAATTAAGGCAGCCAACTTCATACTGACTTTCCAGTTTCCCTCCTCCTCACTCAATTTCAATTTTTTTTTTTTTTTTTAAAAGACTCACCCAAAGTAACTTTGCTTGGGTTGCTAGTTGTCCGGGACCCTCCTTTAACTTTTGAAAGATATATACATATACATATACATATATATATATAAACACGGAAACGGTCCGGGTATGTTAGTCCTGGAATGCACTTGACATAATGATTTAAATAAAAATAAATAAAAAATTTAGTAGATTATTTGTTTGGGAAAAGAAAATACGAGATTAAAGAAAGATAAAAAATCAAGATTAAAAAAAAAATCTAAATTTCAACAAAGTATGAGTATTGGTTTGCATTCATATTGTATCAGTACATTGTCAGAGCAAAAAGGACATGAAAAAAAGACGTCAATTCATGTACGCCGCTGGACTATTAAGGGTATTTTGATAAAACATAATTCTTCATTAAATTTTACAAAGGAGCTACACGTCAAATAATCAAGGGTCTTAAGGACTTTTTGGTAAAACATGACTTAACGGAAAAAAACAAGAAAAGTTAACCAAAAAACAATAAAAATTAGAAAAAAAATAAATGTTACTATTCATAATTAGATAGCTACTTATTATAATAGAGTAGATATATATATATATGTCTTCAATTCATGGACATTCTCAAACTCGTATAAACTCAAACCACCATTACCTTGATTATATATAAACAAAAGCAAAGAGATTTGTAATGATACCTTCAGAATATAATCGAAATAATTAAATTTGATCTATTTTTATTATTTTATAATTTTGTGATAATTAATGATTTAACTAAATATTCCTCCTTGGATCCACTTATTAAAAAAATTTCAATAAACACATGACGTGTGTATTAATATGATTTAAATAATAAATCTACCAAAATTTTACAATTATAAGTAATTTAACAATAAGTTGCAAGAGGCTATGGAGAGATACTCATTTTTTATGTTTATATATTTAATGGATTCTAATTTCTAGTTATAAATTATAGCTGGACCATAGAATGCCAAACTTCTCATCAGTGTATGACCCTCTCTCCTATCTGTTTACTTCAAAGTCGGAGAAGGGCTTTCAGAGATCAGGTAACCAACAACATCCAGTCCATAATTTTTGGGCCTAGCCTGGTTTTGCACACATCAAGCTCGAAGGTATTTTAGATATAAATCACAAGCATATATGTTTGAGAATAGCTTAGTCTACGCATAGAACTTATAAAAATGAAATTGTAAACTGAATATAAGAGATTATATTATATATTTTTTTTAAAATTTATTATAATGTAGATCTAACATTTCACATCAACTTGTAGGTCTCTTTTGTAGAATTCCTGTGTAGACTTTATAGCTATCGAGCATAAATAACGGGCTCCAAATGCAAATATATGTAGGATTCTAATGACATCAACATTAGGCTTCAAAGATAGCAATTTAACTTGAAAGCTACATGGATGGCAGCAGCAGGTACTATTCACCCTTGCTCTTTACTTATGTGCTTTTGGTTGTTGTATTATTGTCGTTTATTTTTAAAAAATATCTCAACTCATCTCATCTAATTATTACGATTTTTTTAAATTTCAATATAAAATAAAATAACCAATTCAACTTTTTCAAATCTCAAAATAAAAATAATATTTTATTTAACTTTTTAACTTTAATCTCATCTCATCTTATCTACGAAAACAAACGAGTTATTGCAAATCCTGCAACCAATGAAAGAAAATAGAAGTCTATGGATTAGTGAATTAGCAACAGCATTACAGTAAGGTATGAGATTGATGATGAGGATGATGATAAGTTAACGAAGCATGTTGGGTCGAGGGACCTCTAGGCTATCATTCCCCCAAAGCTTATCCTTTTTTGCACCAATAATTTGCGCCATGACCCATGAGGGACCTCTAGCTATTATTCAATCTCCTGCAGACATCACAAATCATGGTTTGAGACATAATTGCTCTTAATTATTACCCTCTAATCTTTTATATAACTTTTATGATTGTTGTCTTTGAACTTCCGAGAAAATTGGATTGAGTACTTACAGAAACTTAGAAAAAAATAAAGTATTCAAAAGATGCTGGAATGAGTCCAGAAAGTTAATTATGCTAATCAGGATCGTCATGTACCCCATTTGTACTGATCTAATTGTGTTATTTAAATTGAGGAAGTTATAACAAATGATTTATACAAAATATCTTATCACTTGCTAGACTGATAAACTTCTGGGCACTTCTTGGATGATCATGAAAACAGAAAAGATCCATTTTTTATTCTGTTTTCAAAGAAGGAATTATTAGCATTACAGCTACTGCCTTGCCTGTTGAATTTGGTCCTCCTTAAATTTTCTAATACTTCTTCATCTTGGCTTATCTTTAAAGTTTGACTACCAAGAGAGAGAGAGAGAGAGAGGGGGGTTTCTGTGTTTGATTGACAGAAAGGAAAAAGAGAGGAAAAGACAAGAAAAGAAAAGAAAGACGAAACAGCTTTCTTGAGGAAAATATTTTCCCCCAAAGCTTATCCCTTTTAGCACCAATAATTTGCGCCATGACCCATGAGTGGAAGGTTTAAACTTCAAACTACTTTCCCACATACTATTCTTGAAAACGAAAGCATTACGAGCTAAAAAATGGTTTCGTTTCTCGAGAAAGAGTTTTCCGTGAATATTAATAATCAATACAGCGGAAGCGAAAGTGATCTTAAAACTATTGAAGATTAGCCAAAACATTCCAAGCTGAGGGGGTCCCGAAAGTCCGGCATGGCCAAGGTCCCTTAAATTTTCAAACAGGTCAAATTCAGTCCAAGAAAGTGCCTTTATTGAGCAGCCAAAGAAGTGCGAAAGCAAAAGCTAAGCTACTTGTTGATAATGACAGAAGGGTCCGAGAGAAGAATGCTTACACCCTTACGCCTCTGTTCTCACTGTTGCAAGTAATGTGAAAGAAATCAGGTGCATGTATGGATTGACCAACGTTGGATCCCAGCTCGAAAGATATCGATGGGATTTACGAATTTGGGATTTTTTTTCGTCTGAAGTTTACATTCTAACGTGTTTTTGGATTGGATCTAAAGATCTTTCAAAACCGATTGGCTATGCGGTTAAGTTTGGATGTTAAGACGAGAATTTTTAATTTAAGGTGTAAGTTAAAAATTAAATAAAATATTATTTTTTAATATTATTATTATTTTTTTTAAATTTTAAAAAGTTAAATAGAAATTTGAAAAAGTATAGTTGTTTATAAAAAAATGTTACCCTTACCAATGGTTTATACCATTAGTTTTTACCGCTCTGATTTTTTTAATTTTTTTATTATTATTTTTTACTTATTATTTTTCCCTTTCTCTCTCATCGCCTCTCTCTCTCTCATCATCTAAGATCTCTCTCATCGCAAAACTCTCTCTCACATCGCATCTCTACTCTCTCTCACATCGCATCTCTCATCTCCGAGCTCTCTTATTATTTTGAGTTTGAAATGTCTGAAATGGAAGAAAAGTGGATTTTACTACAAAAATATTTTGATCATTTTATAATGATGTGTGTTGACTGATCTTAAATAGTGGCTGATGCCAATATTAATTCTCCCTTCAAATTCCAGGAGGCACGTAGTATCTGGCTAGGTTTCAGAGGTTGTTTGAAAGTCCCCTTTGACTTACTCAACTCATTGCAATGTATGTAAAATGTTGAAGCAAGCTTCATGGTCGTTCACGGGATGGTATTACCATGTATCTTCAAACATGTTGAGAAAAAGCGCTTAGTAATGATATTTTCTGTGGAAGATGAGAAACAACAGAAAACCGGTACTCTGTTTATTGACGTTGGAGGGTTTTTTTGGGAGGGGGGCAGATTCATGCACGTGTATCCCGTGGGTTTGTGTTTGTGTTTGAGAGAGAGAGAGAGCAGAAATCAAATGATTGTTAATGCAGATAACCAGACAGACCGCAGAATTATACATTTACTATGGGAAGAATGTGAGATATTTACAGACAGTACGAAAGGAGAAGCTCATCTTAGCATGAATTTAACCATCAGTTGTTTCACTAGCCTTCACAAATCGACCCTTGACTCGCTTCCTAGTATCAGCTCTTGCTTTCCTTGACTCGTACCTTATGTGCTTATCATATCTATCCACGATAAAGTTTTAATATTTAGAAACTAAACAGAATAGTAGTGAAAGATAAGGAGGAAAATAACCAGATGACAACGCACCTTCGAGTTTTCTTCTTCTCCTTGTAACGTTGCATGGCATTGCCTCTATTCTGTGCCAGTTGCTCCATGTCGGCCTTGGTTGTTGCTGTTGTTCCCACGCTGTCACCTCTAATAAAAAACGATTGTTCCAGATGCGGGACATCTTTAGAGCCACCAGAACCTCCTGCTTTACCAAATGCTGAACCTGACGACGGTCTTCCCATATGTCTATTGTTGCTCTCAGATGTTGCTGGCCCCTGGCTGGCTGATGGGTTATTTGAGTTATTCTGTATATCCAAGTAAGATTTTTGTCAATCCTCTCAACTCTACAAGGATGGCATGTAGCATTGCAGTGGAAGAAGTAAACTACGATTTTCCAATCAATCTTCGAAGTTTTCTTTCCACAAACTTTAGTGTGCCAAATATATAATGCCATTAATACATCATCTACATAGTCTACCGACATGATAACTTTTGTTTCCCGGTTTTATTCATACATTTCTTCATATCAAAACATGGAAATGATCTGAACCATTCAATTCAAAAAATTGGTCGGCCAGCTCCTACATTTTTCTTTGAAACTGGATTATAGTCCTTGCATGTCTACTGTATTACATATAGACGATGCACTTCTCTTTACTGAAAAGTGGGACTGGACAACAATCGCCCCCAAAGTTTAAGGGGCAAAATAAACAATGATTTGGCATCACTCACATACAAGTTCCCAACAAAACTCATCTGTAATTCAGTTCTGGGTCCCGAACCTAAGGTCTGCAGAAAATTAACGAACAATAAGAAGGCCCTCGATATCATTAGGTTATAAAAGAAAATTAGCAAAGACCAAAAAGAAGTTTTCTGGATTGGACAGACATGAGCTACTTTTTTTTAATTTCACAATCCACACCACAAAAATCACAAGGTACCGGCATTTTCCAAAAACCAACATTAAAACAACCCAAGGAAAGCCCAAGCCAAATATGGACGTATACTCCCAAAAGACTAGTCGAAGTTACAATTTGAGCTCCTTGAAATCATCTGTGAAGGACAATACTTGTCATTCCTAAACAATGTGAGAACTCATTCACAGCCTCTTATACACAATCCGGGATATTAAATACATAATCCAAACCGCAGAGTAGAAGGTTGTCAAGAAAGATTGAAACAGGAGCGCATGGAGATCACAACATGAAATATATAATAGCAATATCAGGTTTCAAACACAAGTACATAGGCAGTGAAAGAGGCAACTAAAAAATATAACTAGTTTTTTAATGCAGTCAGAAAGGACTTACGTTTAGCGCCATATCATCACGTCCAACAGGGCAATTCATCCGGTACATATCTCCCAACAATTTTGTATTATTCATAGATGTTCCCTCCATTAGTTCCCCAAAATTTTTTATCATAAATCCTGCATCATTTGCATCATATGCAACTTCCATTGTACCCGTTTCTTCATGTTCCCTCAATCGTCCTAGTTTAAAATCCCATATCTGCAAGGGAACATCAACGAAGTGCAATCATTGCGAGTACGCGGTACCATATTCAACCATTGTTTTCATGCGTAACTCAAAACAAGTAAACATAATTTCCAATAAAATATTTTTCTGAGAAGTCAGTTCGAATAAGAATTTGATGATCCTATTCTTGAAATTTTGAATTTAAACAAAAACCAATACTAATATAAATAAGCCACCTCAAGATGCAGTGCTATTACTACGAGTCTACGAGAGACAATTGATTCGCCATCCGAAAAGAAAATCTCAGTTTAACTTGATTACGCAATCTAAAGCATAAACACAGCATCTAATGCAGGAATGATTCGAAACATTAATTACCTGCGTGCTATGACCATTGGGATGAGTGTCCCACAACATATCCCCATCAACAGTACGGTTGTTCTCCTTCAAATCCATCGTAAGCAAGGTCGTAAGGGGCGCTTGTGGTAGTTGATATTGTTTTGGTTGCTGCTGCTGCTGCTGCTGCTGTTGAGCAACACGACTCTCACCCAAAAACCCATCAACCCCATCCCTGCCATTTCCCAAATCTGCTAGTCCCTCCACACTCGTTCCCTGCCAACCACCACTCCCCCTCGGCGATTCCGCCGCCAAATCCCTCTTGAAAATCTCCACCAGCTGCTTATACATCACCTGCCTCCGCTTCCCACAGCTCGGACCGCCCTGTTTCTTCGACATCGTGAAGATCCCACAGCCATTCACGCTGACAATGGCGTTCTCGCTCGGTACAATTAAGTCCTGGAAACACACCACTCCGGCGCTTGATTTATTGAACACCCACGACGACGAGTCGTCCAAAGCACTAATCGTCCGGTTCTGAATCGACGTAGCCGACGGATTCATCTTCTTCTCGTCGAGTTCGATGCCCCAGAGGGAAGCGAGCTCGAGGGCGGAGGGGCACCCCGAGAACCCTTCGACCGGGTTTCGATCGTGAGAGGCCGACACCGAACAGCTACCGTGGGCATCCCAATCGCACTCCTGGCACAGCACCAGATTGTCGGTGACGCACCGGACAGAGACCGGCTCCGAGCAGCAGTTATCGCAGATCTGGGAGCGCAGGTGCTTTCGGGACAGCAGGTTCGCCGAGTGCACGTGCTGGTCGCAGAACAAACAGAGCTTGGCGGAGTCGGCCCTACAGTAAAGAACCGCAAGCTGCTCACTGCAGAAATCGCACGCCACGCTCTCTCCATGACTCCCCATTTTCAGTTGCGATTTGTTCCTCAGCAGAACCCTAATTTCGGAGTCCCTTTCAAAAGTTAGAAGCCCCCCTACCCTCTCCTCTCCACTCCTCTGAAAGCTGAAAAGCTTGAACCTTGAAGCCTGAAGCTAAGCTAGAAATGCCAAAAGAACTCTTCTCCCTTAAAACAACAAAATACTAAATAGTAAATAATTAGGCATGAGAATGATATATTGGGAAAGTAGGAGCCCATCTGGGAAAATATCTTTTTGACCTTTTTGCTGACCTGGCGTTTTCTCTCAGCGCATCTTCGTTATCCGATGTAACATCACCAACCGAGTTTTTCTAATGAACATCAAGACTCCATCATGCTCGGCAGTGTGGCCAAATCTATACCGTCTGTTCCTTTATTTGTGATTTTGACGGTAAGAGATCTGACAGCCGTACGCTTCGGTTGCTCCGCCATAAAAGGGCAAATCGCTTTTATTTGGTTCGTTGGAAATTTGGAATCAATAATGCTCAAGAACAGAGTTTGACGCGAATAATAAATATTAAAGGAAAATATAGATACAATTTTTTATTTCAAATCCCTCGCACAATGATATTTTAAATAAATAAAAAAATTGATAAAATTAATAATATTTTACAAAAATACATTCAATAATTATTGACAAATTTAAAACATAATTATACGAAATATTGTAGAGATCTCATTATACAATATTAAAAGCTGAAACTGATTTAACGTTGAGAGTGAAATTATATTCCGCACAAACTTTTCCAATAAATAAATATAATTTTAAAAAGTATATAAAAGAGAGTGAAACCATATTGTAAACAATTTTAACGTTGGGATCCTAATCAACAGTATACATTGTTAAAAAAGTGCTATTTTTTTAGTATTATTATTGATAAATTTGTCGTGAAGATGGTCCTCTTGACAGGGCACTATGCATGATTTATTAAAATAACATAAAAATATATTCAAATAAAAAAGACATTTGAAAATATAAAAATTGAAACTCTAGATTTTCTTTACCTATTTTATATTTATGTTTTAATTTTTTTTTTAAAAGTAACTTAACATTACATGATGGTGCCACGTCAATAAGACCATCCGAACTAAGTTTCATATCAGCGAATAGAATTTACTTTTTAGAAAAAAGAAATGGCTACTTTAAATGCATAGATCAAAGGTTTTGAGGACTTGGGACTTGGGGGTATATTTTGATAAAAGAGTGATGATTTAGGTTGAGTTTGGATACACAGTTCAGATGAGATGAGATGAAATGTTTTGAATAGTAGTTGAATAAAATATTATTAGAATATATTTTTTAATATTTTTTTTATTTTAATATTTGAAAAAATTAAATTATTTATTATATTTTTATATGAAAATTTAAAATTTTTTTAATAATTACGATAAGATAAAGATAAAGATAAGATAAAGATGTTATATAAAGAAAACGAGACTAGAACGTAAAAAATAGTTTTCTCATGATAAAACTTAGATTCTAACTTTTTATTTGGTTTTAGTTTGTAACAAAAGAAAAGACAATATGTCATTCATAATTTCATATTTGGCATTTCATGGAATAAGTAATAAGTAAAGAGAGATAAACGATTGAGAGCTACAAATAAATAAATTAATTAATACACGCTCAACAGGTTGGAAAAGAGTGTGATTATGATATTGATAGGGTAAGAGATGGGAAATTAATAATAAGAGAGGGACCCAACAACAACAAAATGTCAAAAAAAATCACGTGGTAATGAGCATTGAGAGTCGAGCAAAGCATTGAGGAAGGGTTTGATTTGCGGCTCTCTAGGATCAGCTCGCTAGTCGTCATCCATGACGTCTTCTCCTACCCTCTTTTTTCTGCTCTGTTCTCGAGTACGTCGTACGTAGCTGTTTTTAGCATATTCGCAGGTACGATATTAGTTGGGTGAGCACTTGAGTAACCATCTATACAAGTTTGAAGAGATAATTTTATGTAGATATTTTATAAGAAAAATTCATCCCACTAAAAAAAAATATATTATTTTTACATTTTTCAAAATGAGGTCTAATTTTTACAAAAAATATCTGCTTGAAATTTGTCTAAAACTTATACAAATATACCTCACGTGCAAATCTTACATATTTTTTTAAAATATACTTTTTATAATGGATTTTATTTTTCATTAATATGTATTTAACATTAGAAACATCTCAATATAATTATATTTACAAAGTCAAGTAATTTGAGACGAGATATCAAATTTATTTTATAATAATTTTCTTATAACATGCCACGTCAAATTATGTCAATTTATAATTTTATTTTTATACCTTATCATTAATACATGCAACTTAAAAAGTTCCAAGTTAGTAATTGGATTAGGATCATTGATGCATTATTTTGGCATTATATTAATTGACTAATGAAAAAAGTCGCGTGATACATGACTAGGTACATGTTTAATATTGCGATGGAAAATATAACTTATATTGTAGGGTTTATAACTTATAATTTAAATAATAAATTTTATTATTAAAAAATATTTACTATTTGGTAATCATATGTTTAAAGCACTTTCAAACATCTAATGTTTGTTTGAAAACAAATTAAAAAAGTGACTTCTAAAGTAGAATTGACGGTTATTTGAATATTTAAAAAATATGACCATATCCTTGAAAGTTTGAAAGTTATAATTATCTTAAATTTGTATGACTATTTTCGTCTATTAACAATATCTTTAAAATTTAAATTACGTTCTGCATTATCTTGAAAAACACTTTTGAGAAAAAACATAAAAATCTTTTTCTCAAATGTACTTTTTAACTTATTTAATAGATGTTTGGAATTGCGGTGAGAAATATAACTTATAATTTTAAAACTTATAAGTTAGAAATTAAGTAATAAGTTATATTATTAAAAGTTTATTTACTATTAAGTAACTATATATATTTAAAGCACTTTCAAACATGTTACGTTTGTTTGGGAACAAATTAAAAAAGTGATTTATGATGTAGAAATTACGATTATTTAAATTTTTAAAAATTATGACTATATCCTTTAAAGTTTAAAAGTTGTAATTATCTGAAAATTATATGGATATTTTCGTCCATTGACATTCTTTTTAAAATTTGAATTACGTTTAGCATTGTCTACAAAAGTATGTTCAAGGAAAATCATCAAAATGATGTTTTTCGTTAAACGTACTTTTTAACTCATTTGAGATTAAAAGTGTTTTAATATGTAACACCCAAACAACTTAATTTGTTCATTAAAGAGCTTTTAAGACTATTTATACATTTTTTAAGACTCCTACCGCAATTCCAAATAGGCCGTAAAGTGCTTTACTATATAACATCAAAACATCTAATTTTTTTCGATCAAGAGTTTTTAAGTATTTTTTAAGACGTCTACCGTAATCTCAAACAGTCACTAAGTCTTAACTAAGAATAAAAGGACTTGTATCATATGTATATATAGTCTAACATTTAAATATAATTTCTCATCTCTTAATTTTGTGGAATCTTTTGAACGAGGAAAATTGTCGTGGGCTTCCTGAGTTAATTCATAAGCAGATTGCAGCAGTAGTACTATCGAGCCCAGTTTCTCAACAGCCCAACTGTAGGTTGGGCTTCTACTCTGTC
>QEOT01005766.1:201509-233355 GCA_003123785.1 Pterocarya stenoptera
AAAAAAAAAAAAAAAAAAAAGTATCACAAAAGGAACAGCAAATTGGAATAAGGGCTAGAACGCGAAGAATAAAGGACAGTTAAACGATGTCGTTTCAAACGTCAAATCAGACAGGCGGCTTGATTAACCCAATATTAATACTAGTGGGGAAGAATTAAAAGAGGTCGGACGTAATGAAGTAGTTTGTAATAAAATGACAAAACAAGCAGTCTATTTGAATTACTACTGCATGGCTTTGGAAGCTTGAGTGGACATACTTGAATTGATAAATCAGTAGTCCCATCTCGATCAAGGCCGCATCTAGATAGATAACCAGAACCGTATTCTTTCAATTATAGTGGAACAATTTGAAGCAGCAACCATATCATGCTTCCATGTAGGAGTCAACGGTGAGTGTTCCATCATCTCTACAGAAATATATAATTGCATAAATCTCAAATATTGGATCGATAGGTCAGATGTATATAGCATCTAAGACTGATCCTAGCCTATCACATATTAATCATGTCAGGAACATCATGACCTAGTCGCGGCTGGGCTCGATATATTGAAAGGATTGCAAAAGTTTTGATGGACAAGTCAAACACAGAACCAGATTAACGAGAGCTTGTTTTTTTCCTTCTTCCTCAGCTTCTTTCTTATTATTTCTCCACTTCTTAGCTAGTATTTTCATAGCGAATTTTCTCTTCCATCTTCCATATTGAACGTACGTAAACCGTAAAATCTTCATGTCTCTATTATTTTCTACAATTTCTTTATTTTCCAAGTAATCACGCATGATGGGCGCGGTACATCCTTGTCATCGACACCATTACGTGTCATCCAATCAACTGTCAACCGTTGAGTCTAAAAATGGTATCAACCTATAGATAACGCAATCAATCAAGTAGGACTAAAATTGCCCAGCAAGATATATATGCTTGATGCGTCGACCGCCCTTGCATGCAATGCACCTTTCATCTTATTCCATTAAAGCTTTGGGAAGTATCTGTTTTATTCTTCCTTTAAGAAGAAGCTTCTTAAGTTATAATGTTTGACATGGATATTGCAGCTTTATGCGTTGAAATCCCCTAAAACTTCAAGAATCCGTATCTATGATCAGATGAACATGATTAAAAAGGACCACCACACACTCCAACGAAGCATTGCTTGGTGGTAAAGACATTGACTAGCAACTTTTTTTTTCTAGTTAGGATAAATAATATTGATTGATATTGGAGTGGAATAATGAGATCACCACGCAAAGAAGGAAAAGCTAGAGATGGCTTAATCCAGTATCTATAGGACTTTTGTCAACAGGCCTAGCTAGCTTAATCCCAACTTGAGCGAGAAGCCATATAAATATATATATATATATATATTCTCCTCCCATTGTAATTAAGGTCAAAACCCTTTTCTTGTCCACTGTTGTGATAGGGTCAGAGACTCAAAAAAGTGCAGCAATGACCCATGAACAAAGAGCAGTAATTTGCAGTAAAGATGCCGTCACAAAATGACATGCAACCCCATTTCCCCAGGAGTGCCCTTTGGAAATGGCTAATGGTTAAGACCTCTGAGCATGCAACGGCAGAGAGACATGTGACCAAATGCCGGCAGAGACACATGTGACCAAATGCCAAAAGTTTGTTTGTTTTCAGAAACTCTCTTATCATTTTATCTCATTTTAATTTTATCATTATATTTTTTTATATTTTAATATAAAATAAAATAAACAATTTAAATTTTTTAAATTCATCTCATATTTTCTCACCTAATCATTACAATTTTTCTAAATTTTAATATAAAATAAAATAAATAATTCAACTTTTTAAACTCATCTCATCTTACCTTTAAAAGTAAATTAGGCTAGTTCGGTGATGATAGGCATTTTTGGGAATTAGGAATTCTATCATTCTTATCAATAGCTATCACTGTATGTGGGCGCCAACATTGGGCCATGCAAATCTCGGAATATATTCCACGACAGGAACCTCGATGATTGGATCCTGCTCAAGATTGATACTAGGGATGCTGAGGCTTCGTCTTGAAAAGTGATTTCAAGAAGTTTTTTGGTGTCTTTGTGTTTTGCTAGTATGTATGTTTGAAGGTGTTTTTGTAAGTGTTTTGCATAATGTTTTTATGTAAAAAAGGAATTAAAAAAAGAAAACCTAAGTCATCTTAGATTATGTTTGGGAGGTGAGATGAGAATTTTGTGTTTTGTTTTAAAGTTTAAAATATTATTTTTTAGTTTGAAGATTTGAAAAAGTTAAATTGAAATTTGAAAAAGTTGTATTGGGATTTGAAAAAGTTGAATTGTTTATTATATTTTATATAAGAATTTGAAAAAGTTATAATGATGAGATGAGATGAGATGAAAATTTTGAATAAGATGAAAGATCCAAACATAATCTTAATCTTACACGTGGGATCTGAATCTAATGCACAATGCTCAGTAGCTAGCTAGCTATAAATAGATCAGTGAAGAGGTAGCATTGTATCACGCATCCCCACGGAGAAATTAAGACGATTTAGTTACGGAGTTAAGAGGAAGAGAGGTCTTCCATGAGGATAAAGAGCCACGTTTTGTAGCCAAGGATGACTTGCCTGCAGCTTCACGAAGCGCCTAATTATAAGAGGACCATGATTTGGCAGCCGGCAGCCGTGCGTCAAAGGAACCGACGTCGGACACTATGTTTAGGATCCTTCTGTGGTATACAGGCAGTCTTCTTGGCTAACGAGACGGGCTCTTATCTTTCATGATTGACCTAATCTTCTTCATGGTGCTTAGAAAACATCGACAGCCATAGGCTTCTGAACGAGAAGCAAGAAAGGTATAAGTACTACTCTTTTCAATATTTGTTTCGATCCCCTCGATATGATATATTTCAGTAAATAACAAGAGCACAACCAAAATACAACCTTCCCTTACTAGTGTCTGATCTTTAATCATTATACATAGATAGCCATATGATTGTGCTGCGCAGAAGAATACATGGTTCTCAGTTTTCAGATAGGTCGATCAGTAGACTAGGATATACTTTTGTCCATCGATCGACCTACTGAGCATTACATTACATTAAATACGTAGGTTTGTGTAAAGTGGCTGATCTAAAATGCTGTATTGATCGAGGAACGTCTGATCTATGTATATTTTCTTAACCAAAGGCTCTTACGGTAGTACTTGTCTAGGTGCTAGTACTTGATGGTGGATTCCAGGGTTTTCCTTTCATGAATTAAGGCTTTTTTTAAGGTTTGGCTGTGGATATATTTCATTAACTTCCTTCACTTCACACTTCGTTGCATTATACTAGATCTAACAAATTGTTCAACGGCAAACATGAGCAATCATGGGTTCACACGGCATTAATGCATTAATTAGCAACCAGCATGCATTGAGTTGCTTCAATTGCAATATTGCATCAACTCATGTGGTACGTAGTTATCTGCGTGGACATTAAGGAACATCTGGATCAGCCATCGCTAGATCAGAGCATGAGGTCAAGCCGCTTTCAGTTGGGTCTTTATTGGTTAATTAAGAACCTCATGATTCTGAGACTACCCAGTTTTTTTTATATATAGTTTGTTTGTGGTTAGAATCTTATAAGAAGTAGATTAAAAATATATATATATATACACATTTATGGAGCTGCCCTTCTTCTCTTTAAGATTAAAGGGGAGCTATTAATTTCAGCAAATGGTAATTATTTTTGGAGGTTGTAATCCTGTTCCTGTGTCTTTTAACCCTGACTTTCCCCCAAAATGAAAGTGGTACATTTCTTTCAAATATTAATTCATGCTACATGCAATGGTTTTTCCTTTTGCTGGATTTATGAACTTCATGCTAGTTCACATGTCAATGGGCACCTAATCATACGCGGGTCAGCCTTCTAACCCAGATTGCACCATATATTAGATCTTTCATTAAGATCCGACACTGACTCTTTTTTTAGTGGATCAAGATTCCCTTGTATTCTTTACTCGAAACTGAAGGTCTCGTGTAGGAGGAAGATAGACACGTGATATAGACTTTATGATATTTATTGAACATTTCATGCTATCCAAAAAATACATACGGACAATAATAGATGCTGCATTACTTCATATATTTATCTTGAAAGCCTTAAATTTGATATATTTTCATTTTAGATATCTTATCGATCAGACTAATTAAATGCAGTGTTCAGTTTTTTAAAATTTAAGTTATAATTTTGGGATGAAAAAAATATTTATTATTTACCCTTAATTTATCAAATAATCAAATCACACCACATTGGGCTTTTTGTCATAGCAGGATGCTAAAACTAACTAAACTCATCAGTGGGCTAACAAAACAAGGTACGGTAGTCAGATTTGAATCCAAACCGGCCCGTTAATAAGTGCCTACTAAAAACCATAGGCCCATTTGCACCTTTCCCGGCGAAATATCATGTTTCAATAACAAGAAAATTCGCTGCTAATGACTATTACCGTCCAAACCATTTCACTGCAATATGGTTGATACAAATCTGTCTTAAAAGGTTTTAAATGGTGCATGCACTCAGCATCGCAAAAAATTCTTTCTTCGTCTGTTTAGGTCGCTGCAAGAAGTATATATAACGCGTCCCAAAAAATATCGATAGTAGGGATTATAGATTATTAACAATCACGTTTTTCTGTTGCAAATAATAAAAATTGCCGCTAAATTTTTTTCTCTTCTGGCCCAATCCTTTCACTGCAAATAACAAAGAAATCGCAGCTAAAATTTTTCCTGTTTCGGTGCAATTCTTCCACCGCAAATAATTCTAAATCGTGGCTAAAAATTGACCTCTTCTGGCACAATTCGTTCACCTTAAATAAGTCTAAATCGAGGCAATTAGTAATTCTCTTCCTGCGCAATCTTTCATCACAAAAAATTAAATGGCGTTGCAAATAGAATACTTTTGTGATGGTCTAGTGTGTCGCAAAAATGTTGGATTAAATGCAGGAAAAAATTTGTCCAATTGCCTCGCAATAGTATTAACAGTGATAATGTTTATTTGGCGCAAATGTTTTAGTTGATGTGCAAGCAAATTGGTTTTAGTCGGCGCAAATCATGTAATTGTGTTGGAATGTGGTCGCAAATGGAAAAAAAAGTCACAAAAACTTAAACCAGTTGCTATTAGTTATAGAATTGAGCAGGTTACCAACAAGTGGTAATTTTTTCGCACTCTAGTTGATTGCACTCAAAGGTTTTAGCACTCATCATGTCCTATAACTAACCTTTAATGTTTCATGAAATGTTTGATCATGGTCAATATTAATTTTGCACATTACAAACGGCTTGTCAAATGGTAATATTTTGCCATAAATACCTAAATAATTAACTAGCAATTTAAAGTTTAGAAATCATTAATTAACTGATTTCTCATGGCCATGCATGCATAATCCTGACTAAAAACTTTGGAGTATTTGTTTGAGTTAAAATAGTTAAAACATGATGATCAGTAATAAGAGAATACTTGCTATTCATTAATTGAAGCAAAAATAGGCATATGAACTAAAAATAGTCTACTATAATTTATATAACAACCATAGACTAATATGCATAGAAAGCTCATGTTGATCCTGTACTGTATTTGTTCATCTACGTGAGTAGGTGATCATGTACCAATCACTCTATACATATAATAGCAGTACCAAAACAACAATATCCAAGTAGAGAAACTTCTTACTGTTCTTCACTGAAGCAATATTTTTTAGACATTTAATAGAAGGCAACTATAATATGTGCTATGCACATGCACTATGTGATGTGGTAGACAACATATGAGTCCTTTCTGTGATGGAACCATGGTGGAAATTTGCTCCATCTATTGACTCCATCTATTGAGCAATCACCAATCACCCATCAAATATCTGATATACATTTCTCTACATCAATCCAGTCATTCTTACAGTTAAATAATCCAAGTAATATAACTTGAAATGAAACTACATGTAATGGACATGCATAGCTGTTTAACTAAACTACCAATGGCTCATTTAATGGCATGTATATGTTTAAACCTATGTTATATATACCTTCACACATGTACTGTAATGGACAGTTGCTGTTTTGATGTAAAACGTACAAGGGGCTTTTATATGCATAATTTCATTACTAGACAAATTCATATGAAATGTTAAAATACTTGTTCAATGAATTTATGGAACCCAAAGCACTTTTGGTTAGAAGAAAGTGCAGTTGCTGCAACCAATTTTTTGATTTATGGAAATCAATTCCATTGATCAATTTTAATCCCAACACTAGCTTCATCAGGACCTCATGAAATTGTAGTAATTTCATTACTAACTCCCATACAGTTCATTCCATCAATCTGAGGTTTATAGATTTTGTGAGGAATCTAGACCATCACAAGTGAGATTACCTAAACATATCACTTAGAAAGCATTGTAAAATCGTGCTACTAACTCCCCCCAAGTAGCACAACCAATCCATATATCATTGAAGCACTAACAACCTTCAATCATATTAACTAAAATAAATGTCTAACTAATAACATATATTTAGGCCTACCCATTCTGATAAGAATTAAGCCTAGTTATAGACTAAAATATATTCATAACTATGCATTATTATAATCATCAAATTGCAAAGTACATACAACAAAGCAGCCAATATCAGAGATCCTACATTGCATCTTCCAACAATACCATACTTGATGCTAGTAGTTTTTGAAAAGTATCAGTTTATCGGGTTGTCCCTCTTCACTGGCCATGGCTACAACAACATTTTATAGTACCCATTCCAAAATGTTAATAATGTCTGTGTTCTTTTCATTGACAACACTACTGCTAATAAAGCTAGGCCACTGCAGTACTTATTACACAGAAGTTTGGTGAAGCTAGAATCTTTGCAACTCTCGGCAACCACCCATCCATGATAACTCCAGAAAGCCACTCACAAAATACATGTCGTTAGCCAACACAAGTACTTTACCATGTCCTATTGCCTTTTAAAAAATCATTTCCAAACAATTTAGACAACTCCCGGAGTCTCCCTCGGAGACTCTGCCTACAACAGGTACTATGATCGAGTGTATGTCATAAATTTATCAAACTCCGCTTGCTTTACCAAGATCTCCTGAACATTTGCCTGTAGTGCCTCGAATTGTGCCTTGTACAACTGCACATCCACTAACAGTACACCTCCATTGTCGCCACTTTGTGTTATCCCTGATGTTATGGGTATCAGCTTCTTGCCCAACTCCCTCTCATATCCTGATTTCCTCCCTAAGACCTCCTTGAACACTGCAGCTGCTGTCTCCTTAGTGCGCTTTTCCGATTGCATTTCATTTAGCTTCTCCACCATTCTATTCTTTAAAAAATAAAAATAAATTAGTATACTCATGAACACTACTGAAATGTACCCAAGAGACATAGATAATATGTTAATTACAACAGAAAAAATTATGGCATCATAGGTACTTCTCCCAAGTAGTCATGTAACTCACATATAGCTCTTCACTCATATTGGTCATAAACCCGTTCTTTTTCTTCGACCGTTGAGTCTCTTTAAAAAATTCCACCAAATTAGAACACCCTCACGCTAAAACATGCAATTGAAATATCGTCACTGGCACCACCTAAGTTATATAACCATGTTTGAGAGATATGTACTTTTGATTATTATTGAAATTAATTTTCATACATATNCTGTCCCTCTTCACTGGCCATGGCTACAACAACATTTCATAGTACCCATTCCAAAATGTTAATAATGTCTGTGTTCTTTTCATTGACAACACTACTGCTAATAAAGCTAGGCCACTGCAGTACTTATTACACAGAAGTTTGGTGAAGCTAGAATCTTTGCAACTCTCGGCAACCACCCATCCATGATAACTCCAGAAAGCCACTCACAAAATACATGTCGTTAGCCAACACAAGTACTTTACCATGTCCTGTTGCCTTTTAAAAAATCATTTCCAAACAATTTAGACAACTCCCGGAGTCTCCCTCGGAGACTCTGCCTACAACAGGTACTATGATCGAGTGTATGTCATAAATTTACCAAACTCCGCTTGCTTTACCAAGATCTCCTGAACATTTGCCTGTAGTGCCTCGAATTGTGCCTTGTACAACTGCGCATCCACTAACAGTACACCTCCATTGTCGCCACTTTGTGTTATCCCTGATGTTATGGGTATCAGCTTCTTGCCCAACTCCCTCTCATATCCTGATTTCCTCCCTAAGACCTCCTTGAACACTGCAGCTGCTGTCTCCTTAGTGCGCTTTTCCGATTGCATTTCATTTAGCTTCTCCACCATTTTATTCTTTAAAAAATAAAAATAAATTAGTATACTCATGAACACTACTGAAATGTACCCAAGAGGCATAGATAATATGTTAATTACAACATAAAAAATTATGGCATCATAGGTACCTCTCCCAAGTAGGCATGTAACTCACATATAGCTCTTCACTCATATTGGTCATAAACCCGTTCTTTTTCTTCAACCGTTGAGTCTCTTTAAAAAATTCCACCAAATTAGAACACCCTCACGCTAAAACATGCAATTGAAATATCGTCACTGGCACCACCTAAGTTATATAACCATGTTTGAGAGATATGTACTTTTGATTATTATTGAAATTAATTTTCATACATATAAGCACATAATAATTACCTGCTCTTCCATTATTCGAACAAAGGTTTTCTTGCCAACGGTGTGGTTGGTAAGTTGTTTTCCTCTATTTGCCTCGTTTTGCAGTGACAAGGCTTAGCTAGTTTAGAAAATTCATGCAACTAAGGTTAAACCAATAATTCATGAAAGATATATTATTCGCAAATATCACATACAATTGTCATCTGATCCTTATTTGTTTTCAACTAAAGCAACCAGATTACCCCTTAAAAAATTAATTCCAAGCATACGAGGAGCACATGATGTTTTAACCTTGAATTCTTTGCTACCCCAGCGCATGCATAATTTTCTCCACATCGTTTGATCCACCAAATCGGTCCCTCTTGCTGGAGCAACTTTATGACTCCCATACCTGATGTAGATTTTGTGTAAATCATAGTGGTAAGAATTGAAAATTCTGTAGTTGCTCGATAACCATCTTTCGATGGTTTTGTTTTTCTCCTTCTACAAAAAAGTCAACCTAAACATGTACACATAAAAACATTAATATATATAAGGTAAGTATATAAAATAAAACACATTACAGCCCACACTGCGTGATACTCAATCTTCTTTACTCGAACACGACTACACAACTCCTCTTGTTCAGCTTCTGTACTTCATTCCAATGTTGGCAACCCATGTTGTCATAATGCTTGATGATCCATGTGACCTGTCTATTAAATATGCTTGCATTCTGGCATGACACCTTAGTGTCATCATCCTTGATCAGCAATGAGATTGGTCCCATGTTTCGCAGCATGTCAAATTTGGTCATCTTTGCCAGTCCACGGCTTTGTTTCTTACTCACAGACACTAAAATGACCAAAATCAAGTTACAAATTATCAATACTATATAATTATAAAAATCAAGTACCTATGGATCACATCATATTATTAACAAATGTATTTAGGAAAATAATGATCTACTACGTTATAAGACTTCAGTAAAATCTGAAACTTTTACAAAAGCATCATCTACTTGTACAACCCAATTGTTCTAGAAACTCAGTTTCAAATACCACATCGGGTGGTTAGGTTGTGTCGTTTGATGAGTCATTATCGTCTTTCAGTGTCGGGCCATTAGTTGGTGGTGATTGCGCATCTTGTATAATTGGCTTGTGCACTAAAGTCCCCTTAAATCCTCCCCCTCGTCCACGTACTCCTCTTCTCATACTTCACACCATATCTATCTTGGCAGAGATACCAGTAGTGTGATACTGCAGTTTGCTACAATCATAAAATCATTACATCTATATAATTGCAGAGAATTCTATGCTGTGGTGTTTATGTTAAAAAATATACTTGAAGCATGAGACTGACATGCTTGAATAAATGGACCAACAGTTTTTCCACCATGGACAAAATTAGTCATTAACATGAAAGTGAGAGCAAATTAAGACTTGTTCTCATTTAGGATGACTGTTTTGTGATAATCAGAGCAGCATGTAATAAGGTCCCAAAAATTTGAACCATAAACCAGGAAAATAGCAAGCCACCATTTAGTACTATCATAATAAAATAAAGTAGGGGACAAAATGTAGATCGATAAAACATTGTATAAAGGGATATTAGCAACAACATAGTAAAACTAATGAAATTAATTGCTTGAACCCAATATACAAACCGATCATGGCTAAGGATTTTCTATTTGCTACTAATCTTGATAATAAACAATCAATTGACGGGAGAAGCTCATTTCCCCCAATTTCTTTGCTTTTACCTAACTTCAATAATAGATTGACTAAGGCAGCTTGAAAGGTAACATACAGCTGTGTGGCCCAATACCATTGTGTATAATTGGTTGAAAATGCCTTTAACTAGTTCAGATTTCTATAAACATGCATGGGTTATCACCCAAAAAGCAGTGGTGGAAATATTGAACTTTCTCATATAAACATGGACAAAAATGGGAGTGAGGAATCGAAGGACACCATAGTAATGAAAGTATGATTTTCGATTTGGAAAGACATAAGATTCTAAAAGGAGAAGTACTTCGCGTGAGTGATCACACAGCGTGCAGTATCAACTAGATGTATTGGCTAGCCAGTTCAAGAAATAATAGGAATATTTTTAATTTATAATCATGCACGAGATAAAAGAAGATGATGAGTTAAGAAAGAAAAGATTCCCATGTAGGCCCACTACAATTGTGGAAAACTTTTAATTTTTAGTCAGGCCAGCATGCAATCATGGAAACATATATATTGGACATACATAAGAGAGAATTAGCTTTGCTGCCACTTAATTAATCGGTTTATTTAACACGTGACAGTCAAAGGCAATCGAAAGTGAAGGATATTTAATGCTTTAAACAAGTGGGCAGACTTCAACTTTGAGCACCCAAGAAAGAAAGAAATCGCTTATGTGTGTGTATATATATATTAAATTACATGTACGTCTTCCAATATTATAGTAGAATATATTTGGAGTTGGAAATTGTTCACAACATCATATATATATATAGTTTTACTAATCGAGTTTGCATTTTTTTCAATCTTTAAGGTATATTTAGGCAGACCATAATATATATAGATTAGTTTGTGTGTGTGTGTGTAAAATTGCAAATATGAAAACTTTTAGAAATGTTTCATTTTCGTCACAACAATCTGCTTAGACAATGTTGAATATAGTATAGCAGATGTTTAGAGGTACCTTCTGATGTTAATGCTTTGACTCATCACACACCCGCCAGCCATTTCCAATTCAAAGTATTTGTCTTTCACCTCATCATGTATTCCATAAATGCTGCTTAGCATATAAACACCCAATAAAAAATCTCATAGATATATTTATCTACTTTAAAATAAATATGCAATATATAATCACCATATTCCTTCCTATTAAAAGTTAAAATGGGCATACAAAACCTCTCCTCCCATGCTCTCTATTATTTTGAGCTCTTTCATGCTCTAGTAATTCTAGTCTATCACAACCAGTTTATATTTTCAGAATGCCCACCTCCGTAAAAACCTATATTTCTCTATCTGTTGAAAAAATGTCATGTTCACCTTTACAGGAATTGTAGCTACAAGAAAATCAGAGCTACAATTCATTTTGGTATAGAGAGTCAAATTATAAAAGCTATATGTTGGTATCCCAAGATTGTAAGGTGAAAAAAAAAATCCATTAGTTTCTATATAGAATATTGACATTACCTCTTGATTAGCATCTACGGGTTCACTGTGGAATCTCCAAAAACACAAGCATTAATTTCTTTGTACTTGATGGTCATGTCCAGATCTTAAAGTGACTGAGCATTCTGGGTCCCTCCGCAGTCCTGGCAAAGAATGGCAACATGATCAAATAATATCCACCATTTTCCTTTCTCAAGTACATAGGGAAAACTGAAAATAAGTGAAATTGTTGATTATTTTAATGGAATAACAACAGGTAATATAGATCAACATGGAAGGAGAACAAAGGATTATGTAACATATAATAATTAACTCCTCCGCCACCATTCTGAATGTTCCTCATAATTGAAAATGCCAAATCCTCTCTTGGCCTATGAGGAACTGGACTACCAAATGCAATTGTTAGGAAAACATTAAACAACCATCATAAATTAGACACATCCCTTAGAAAAAAAGGGCAACAACATAGAAACAATCCTAGGGAAAATAACAACCAAACTAATAATGTCCAAACAAGTCCTAAGCCAATTCTCGTATGCTCAGTCACAGCAACCCGCAGATCCAATAAGCTCTGCGCTCCGGGGCGATGCATAAGAACATGTCTTGCAATTTGTCTTGAAGAAAGTAAAATGATGCTTTGTTATATTGTTCGCGAGACAGCCGCGGGTTCATCTAATTCAACAACATCATACATTGAGCCATCTTGCTAAATGATACTTCCGATTGACTTGAGCCTTCGCCTTTGCTACGCTTACTTATATATTCGCTAAACATCTTCAGCTCCAACTCAGTCCTAGACTCCTAGTGGTGGAGCTGGCGGCCATCACTTCAAGAGCTTTACTCAATTTTGAGGAGATTCTACCCCGAATAGGCTCCCTTGCTATGCGACGAGTAACCCTTGAAGAACTCCCCTGTCCCACATGGGCCTCACTCATGTTGGGGCCGCCTATATCAATGGGTGCATCCATAGCAGTGCCCAGTATAGGACCTTGTGCCCTTGCCTCCTCTTCAAGGCGGTCCTCCTCATCCGACAAGGGGGGTTCTTGGGTGGATGCATAATGGAGGACTCCTGTGGCAACAGACTGTCCAAAAATGGTGCATAGGAGATCATAGTCTGGACAACCATTTGTCTTGAATTTCCTCCATTGGCCACGGACCTAACAGTAGGTGATTGTTATGTTAGTACCGTAATAATGCACAAACGTACAGAATTATGAGAAACGTTATATTAATTAATAAATGATGATATTATATTTAAGATGAAAGAAAAGGATTACCTATAATGCCTTAGCCCAAAGCTCATCCGTGGCTACTACAGTCTTCGTCTATTGATTCCAACCCATTCCAGTTTAGCTCAGCAAATCAGTGAACAGCCATAGCCTTTGTCTTAGCCGAGTGATTTACCCTCAAATTTGGCTAGCATCAACTGACTTCCTCCCAACTTGAGTCATCTTTTCTGCAAGTCTGACGTGATCTTGGTTGGTGATTTTCGACCCAACCAATTTTCCCTCAAGGGTCTCTTGGTATAGACTATCTACCAACATCCCCTCTATCCCATTGGTCCATAGTTCGCTGATTTTTCGCCCCTCAGGATCTTCCATCACGTGCTGGTCAATGCAAATATAAGAATCTGGCAAATTTTCTAAAGTAGTAATAGTTACCGGTTAGTGCGGTCACAAGTGTCCTAGATTAGCCAAACGAGTGTGTAATAATAACTCACAAATTAGCTTTAACAAATAAGAATGAATTGATTAGAAAGAAAGGTATAAGTCGTCATAGTCTAATATGATAACGTAGTGAATGTGATTCATGACAAAACACAGGAAAATGATCTCTTGAAGTAATGGCCATACTTCCTTTGGTGCACGCGTGGAAGATATCAACCAATAGCACTGTAATAAATATAAAAGAAACAAATCAGCAACTACCCTGATTAGTAAAAAAGTTGGGGATTAAAAATGAAACTAAGTAAATAAAAGCACCAAGAAAACTGGTTTAAGATATAATCCTTCATACACATTTATATTTGTACACTAGCATAAAGGCAACGTGCGAGGCACCCTTGCCTAGTTGAAAGAAAAACAAGCTTTTGTAAGATATAAACATGTCCTAGAGAACAAAAAAAAAATGATGAGTTAAAGATGCATAATAATTTCTTTTCATTTATAAAGTAATGAGTCAAATAGTAATAAGTTTAAATAGACCATCAGTTGAAGCAAGTTTGAGAAATATTGGAATTAAATGAAAATTAAATTCAAGAAAGTCCAAAATCTGAAAAAATCTTGTGTAGCATAAATATCGACATTTCCAACATAACATTAGCACACTAGCTTAAGTTAGCATAACAGTTAGTGTTGTTGTCGTTGCTGTTATTGTTAGTATCATAATTTTTCAGAATTTAATCCTCTTTAATGTACTAATTTTTTCACTAAAAAGAGATTTTGGACAACTTTCTTTCGAATAGAGCCAACTCAATCATTGGGAAAGAAATAAACTAATCATACTAACATTCATTGATCCTTTCCTGGCCTCCACGTTAAAATTGGATATTTTATTTGTTAACTGCAACAATATTGATTGGACCATATGTAAGCACTCATCTAAACAAACCCAACTCCCGCAATTGGAACAATGTTCTCTCTCTCGGTGAAAAGATTTCTATAGAGAACAAAACAATTTCCTTTAAACTACTCACTCAAAAAATTGTTCATTTATACAAAATATGAATGAGTTGCAAACAGCAATGTTGGGTATCCTTTCTACAAGAAATACTAAAAAATATTGGTTAATTAGATCAGTGCTTAGATGGTCTAGAAATTTTCAAACATGACAACAAAAATTATTTCTTTTATTTTTTTTTAATTGATCAGTTTTGTTGGCCTGGGAATTCCTAACAAGACCCAGCATTTCTTACTGAGTGCAAGGAACTGATAAGTTTTTGTTAAGAAATACAAAGTCAAGTGCAAGATACTCGGTTTTTGTTAGCTTAAAACTTAAAGAAATACTAAACTGAGTGCTAGCTTAGGAAATTTTTTGTAGTAAGAAATACTCAAAAAGCAACCAATGCTGGGTATTCTACACCCAGAATGCGCTCTTCACACACTACTAATCATATTCAAACTAAACTAAACCCACAACCATTATCTTGTAGTAAATATCAAAAGTAGCTTAGATATTACTCTGGGGTCCTACGACTTTTCAACCTCCACTACAATCATATTTACTAAGTCCAACACTATCTAATGACTAAAAGTCTCATAATCATTCTTCAAATTTGCACATGCTTGCCCCTTAAGTTTGGCTTTCCTACTTCATACGAAACAAAAAAATTAGCCAAACGAATTTAAGAAAAATACTCAATCCTAACATACCGATTCTAAAAAAAAAAATGTCTAATTTTTTATAATTTTTGCTAAACAAACGACTACCACAAAATCAACATAAACATAAAAAAATTAAAAAAAAGTATCACAGAGGGAATAAACATAAGAGATAAGAACGTCATAAAGGCTTCTCATGTTTAGCCTCCCAACAATCATCCAAATAATGGTTGGTATTTTCTTCAAGTGTTGT
Source organism: Pterocarya stenoptera (assembly GCA_003123785.1). NCBI lineage: Eukaryota > Viridiplantae > Streptophyta > Magnoliopsida > Fagales > Juglandaceae > Pterocarya > Pterocarya stenoptera. The sequence goes on from QEOT01005766.1 coordinate 216,844, forward strand.
TTAACTTAACATTAGAACAGAAGGTAAGATAGCCCAAGCACAATACCATGAAGGAGCATGTTCTTGGTACCGTGTTGAAGGATCTTGTTTGGGACCCTGGTCTTGTCCTCAAACACTAAATCCGCAAGCTTGCCTTGGTGAAGATGGTGACCGAGTAGCACTTTGCTAACTTGCTTGGCCTTACATGTATGGTGGTAATGGTGGGTTCCTAGGTTGATGAATGTATGGTGTTTAGTGATTGATGTGATGATGATGATGATGAGTTTAAGTGATCTAAGTGATGGTTTTGGTGTGTTTAGTGCAATGTGGAAAGTCTTGAAGGTTATTTTCGATGTTGGGACAACTTGGATGATGATTATGATTGGTATGGTAAAGATATGCTAGGGTTTGGATAGTGGCTAAGGGGAATTTCGAGATTGGAAGAGTTGGAGTGTAGGATGAGTTGCTAGGGTTTGGAAGAGATGTGGATGAGTGGGATTAGGGTTTGGTGGCTAGGGTTGGCCGAATATGGGAGTGGTTATTGTGATCCCTTGATTGTAGGATCAAACATGGATATGTGCTACTTTGGGGTTTAGGTTTAGGGTTGGTTGATGGAAGAAAGGTTTAGGGTTTGGAAGATGATGATGGGCGGCTAGGGTTGAACGAATTTAGAAGGTTGAGAGATTTTAGGAAAGTTTCCTAAAACCTTGGGATTTGATTTTGGATATTGTAGTGGCCAGCTATGTGGTGTGATTTGGTCAATTAGGATTTTCAAATTATGGAAACACTAGTATAGAAAGATTGATGGGCGGCTAGGTCAAATTCAAATAAGGCAAGATTGGCCAAATTTGAATTTGAATGAAAATGGAATATATGTTTCGGTTAGGACTAGGTAGAATATGAAAGAAGACTAATTTAGGTAAGTGGCCAATATGAGAAATATGGGATTCGGCTAGGTCAATGTAAGATTGAATGAAGGATAGATATGTGATGATTAGGATTTCTAAAGTTTAGAACACTAATATGGAAAGTGGGAGTGGCGGCTAGGGTTAATTCAAATAAGGCAAATGATAGCCAAAATTTGAATTTGAACAATTAAGAAAAGTGTATCTCGGCTAGGGTAACATGGATGAAGGAAATAATTTATGAAAAGTTGACAAACATAAGTGTTGGTCGACTTTTAAGGTTGAATGGATTGGGAGAACAATGGATTGAAGAACACTAAGAACACAATGAATAACACTTAAGAACAAAGCAAAAGACTTATGAACTTTAATGAAAAAAATGAGAATAATCCAACAAATGATTCACGGATTGCAGAAATGTTGAATAAACCTCATATATTGATGGAATGATAAAAACAAAGATAACAACAATTTGGATTCACGAATTGCACCAAGTTGCAAAGAACAAGATAGATTGAATCACACATATTCACGAATTGCAAGGTGATTATCTTCTACTAGGGATTCATGAATTTCGCCCAAGTAAACCAAGTACTAAGCATCGAAAAGTGATCTTTCAAACAATAGTCTCCCCACTTAGGGAATTTGCCAAAAGATCCTAAAGCAAATGAAATATGTTCTATTTATAAGCAAAACAATTTAGAAACTCCCAATAGGTTCTTTGAAAATAAATAAAATAATAAAGATAGTGGCACGGACCAATGTTGGCCGTTGCATGCATAAGCCCATGGTGGCTAAGTTGGTGCATGGTGGTCTTTGGGTTGGTCCATGTCTAAGGCATGTACAGCATGGCTAGAGGCAATTTCTCTAGAGGGTCTAACAGATATGCAATACACGCTGCTGCGTATTGTGCCTTTAGTCATGACTGCCTTATCTTAGAAATTTAGAGAAAACCTAGTTGTGTTCACAGAAGCTAGACTGCTGACGTCCAGTGGTGGATTAGGAATCTTTTCGTAGCTATCAATGGACTCGGCTGTCACACTGGACTTGACTAGTGCTTCGAGTGTGATGGGGAAATGAAGGATATCAAAAACTTGCACCCATTAATTGGCCGGGTTGTAGGTATGAAGGCATTCGACCTCAGCTTTCACTATAAGAGATTCGATTTTGGACTGTGATGGTTGAAAGCAATAAAGAGATAAAAAAAAAAAAAAAAAAAGATCGAGGGGAAACGGGGGGCTTGCTGAGAGGAAGGGAGAGAGAAGGCCAAGTTGGGGGGGAACGGGGGTTGGCATGTGGGACTCATCCTTTCAGGATGTACGAAAGTATTGAAGTACTTTTTTTTCCAAACATGACTGCATGGATCGATTAGTATATTTTTTATGAATATAAAATAGATTTAGCTTTTAGTTATTCTATCCACATAAAGTCTTTATATTGGAATATTTATTTTTCTTTATATGACAATAAAATAATATAAGATAAATTTGACAACATGATATTCACATCAAATCTCCACATTAGATTATCTATTTATTCATTATATAGTAATTATTAATTTATTTTATTTTATCATATTTTACCATTCTACTTATTATATATTAATTAGTAATCATATTCTAATTAAAATATATGAGAAGATCGATTGAGAAAATATTTAAAAAAAAAGAATATCTAAATGATAGAAATAAAAATAGATAAGCTAGTGTATGATATATTATAAAAATTAATATGTAAAATAGACAAAATAAATTTTGGTGATATATTTAAAAGAATAGGATGAAAAATCTATTGGGAGTGCTCGAACGTATTCTAGTGACTTTTAATACGATTTCCATATTGAAACTTATATGAATACACTATCAATTTAAGTTATCGATAACTTCAATTATCTATCTTTGAATATGCTACTTTTTTTTTTGAAGTCAATTTAAGCTTAATATGAATACACTACCAATTTAAGCTTAATACGATACACGTACTTTTAAAAAAAGTCAAAAAACATCGATCGATTATGATGATCTATCTCATTAATTGTTAATGAGTGGATTCCCGTAGACATTTCATGGGCTTCACCTTAATGTTAACATTTTAAAAGCATTTCATGGTTTAGATCAATCTGATTTGCTTGTGATCGTTTTTCTCTACTAATCATTAAATGGGAATTAACTACCCCAAAAAGCAAATTCCTTTATAAACGGCCCAAGAAGCAAATTAATGTACGCATGTGTCAATATAATATACATGTGTCGATATAATATACATGTGTGTATGTACATGCTTGATCTTGTCTTTACTCAGACAGTACTATCGCATCAATATCACTCTTCAGATTAGCACACTTAATTTATACAATACAAAACAAATTATGGTATATTAAATAATATTAATTAACTTGCAGAGAATTTTGGCTTAAGTATTATGTTTTAGTTTGAAATGCTTATAGTTAAGGGTCTTAGCATGTACTGAAGTTGTGTAATTGATCAATTGCTACAACTCATCCAATGGCAGCATGATACTCTCCAGAATATGTCATTACAATATTTCAACTCATGATCTTTAACCATCTACGACCATTATCCAAATTCATCATCTTCAACACATCACCAAGAGCCTTGTTCATCTGGAATGTTACAAATCAAATCATTCAATGCGTTAATAAACCTTGTGTAACTAGGGGGTAGAGAAAATTTATGCAACTACCCAAGCCCTCAACATGTACCATAAGTCCTCACCCTTCATAGAAACCTCTTAGCAATAGCATCAAATTTTCTGCATTATGGGTTAAAAAAATTATTGATTTTATTTTTTATCTGTATGCATGATAGCTTAGAATGTGGTAGCATCACACTACTCCACATATAATGCAAAAGAGAACTATTTTCACATCCAAACACCTGTAAATCAAAAACATTTGAAAGTACAACACTCTATGAAAAGATATAATTAGGACTGTATTTAATAATTTTCTAAAAGATAAATTCACCTCAGCTCTAGATATGAGGTAACTGAAGACAAGTTGGACGCTAAATCTAGTTCACATTTAATTTGACTGCATACTAGCTTCTTGTAGAGCTGTTATTATTATTTGTACCATTTCCTCTTGCCCTAAACAACCATATTCTAAATCCTTTACCCACAATGGTTTGTCATATCTTAGTTCCATCATTTTCATAAAAAATCATGTCTCAATTTTGGGACTGGGACTGAGGAATCTGGAGCTAAAATGGGACTCAAATTAATGCACATATCTATCTTGGTCTCCATAGTTATCCGTTATCAATTGAAATCACTGAAATTTAACATAAAAATTGTAAAGGCTTCAATACCTCAAATTATTGAGGCTTTTTGGTTCCACCACGCTTTCCTGGAAGACTTTCCTCAACTGGAAGCTCATTGCTTACTAGGGTTATTTTGAAATACTCGAGAATCAAAATACAAAGCGATGTCATTACAATAACTAACTAAAAACTGAAAGACATTTACAATCTTTCCCTAGTTGCTTCAATTACACAATGAATTAATGGACACTAACAATGCTTTCTTACACATTAATTTAGACACAACCATATAATTACTTGCTCTGAAACACAACTAATATATTTTGTCCCAAACACAACAAAAATTAAACAAGATGCTTGATTATCACAGAGCATTCCATTGATCTAAAAATACATTAGATGAGAAGCTCAACAGGTCTGAGAGTTAAGGTATTGACTGTTCTTATCACTATAAATATTGATTTTTGTTTATGGAAAGTCCAAGTATGAGAATTTGATATAACGAGTCAGAACAGGGGACGAGATGCCAAAGCAGTACATGCATATATAATTCGTCATTGTCATATTTATTAGAATCGTACAAAATACTATTACACCCAAGATGCATACTCAACTGGAACCTCTATGAATAAGAATGTGGTGATGCAGACTTAGGACCTTAGTTGAATCACATCCTCGATCAATGTCATCCATAAAACTGGTGTCATCAGTGGTCTTTACATTGGTGTCACCAACTAGGTCCTTCTCACTAGATTCATCACACATGGAATCACCGAAATCTAATTCTGACTGCTCTAATATATCGTTTATATTATTCTATGAGTTCAGAATGTTAGTACTTCCCTTAGCCAATGCAACCGTGGGCACGGAAATGGGCTGAACATCTGGTCTTAGCCATGGGGACTGATTGTCATTGTGAGTAATGTTCACATCTTTGTGAATATCATAAGATTGTTCTTCCAAGAAGACATTGGCCTCGCTAGAGTCATCCCCATTATCATCTAAATACAATTGTGGAATGTCATAGACATTTCGATATGTGATCTTTTGCACGACATGCCAAGAACCAGATAGTTTTGTATTTTAGGTAAAATACTTGTGAAACTTGGCAAGCCAATACAAACGGGTCATCCTTATACCAAGTTCTGGACATGTTGACACTTGTAACATGCTCACTCATCCTGATCCCTCGACTAGCATCGCCAACATCAAACCAGTCGCAACTAAATAACCATACACGCCACCATCCAATATACCTCACATTCAATATGTCATTCAGAACACCATAGAAATCAACTAAATTTGATTGGTGTTCACTTCTAACCAGGATACCGCTATTTTGTGTGTTAATTTTCTGATGCTTTGTATGAAATTGTATTCTGTTCATTATATACCTAGAATATGAACCCACCCAAGGGTCAAGCCCACAAGCTAATGCATAAAGATCGTCAAATACATTGCCAGGGCCCCTAGCCTGCAATGCTTGAATCTAAAACAATGACCACACAACAAGAAAGACAATGCTAATTATTAAAACATATTATTAGTGAAAATAAAGCCGAATAGATATAATGATCAATTTAACTTGTAAGTTTCTTGAACCACGATGAAAATTCAACATTATGCCTCATTTCCAAATTAGATATGCTCTGCTCATTCAAGATGTTGTAGTGCTTCTTATAAGAATTAAAAAAATAGTTGTATGGCTAAGTGATTTGAAAGAATTAATGTAACTTTTAACCCTCATGGGAAAGTAAACGCCCAAGGTTGAACAGGTTCTTACTCTAAGTATTGGATAATCTCGATGCAGTTGTTGAGGGTGTACCATCTGACAGTTTTAAATAAAATTTTCTCTAACTAGATAGATACTGAATTACTGAGTGGTTGCACATTTTGAGAAAAAATTGAGAATGCAAATATTTCGAATGTTTGTACACTGACATCAATGTTTTGTTCTTTTTGTGTGAAGCTAGTTGGTACATCATGTAGATACATCGATGCAAATGTCAAGCATTCTACATGAATATATACCTCAACAATGGATCTTTTTGCGCGGGCCTTGTTTTTGACGTATCGCTTAAATTTTTTCAAATACCTATTGAATGGATACATCCACCTATATTGAACAGGGCCTGCAAGGTACAACTCTTGGGGCAAATGGACATCTAAGTGGACCATTACGTCAAATAAGTTTGGTGGGAATATAGTTTCCATCTTGTAAAGAATGAGGACGATGTTAATCTCAAGACATTTCACACCTTCTTTTTAACATGTCTTGCACATAATTTCTAGAAAAATGTGCTAAGTTCCATCAATGTTAAACGTATATCATGTCTTAAGTACCTTCCGATTACCGCTAGCAATAGCCTTTGCATGAATATGTGGGCATCATGATTTTTCATATTAAAAATTTTACAGTCACTAACATTAACACATCTCAAATGTTAGATGCAAAACCATCAGAAAATTTTATACTTTTCAGCCATGCACAAAACTCTTTCCTCTCATCTCCATGTAACATGAAATATGCATGAGGGATAATTACTCGATTACCATGTTCTTTCAAATGTAACTCTTTTCTTATATCGAGTTCGGCTAAGTCCTGACAGGTTTTGATACCATCTTTTATTATACCTGAAATATTCATCAATGCACCTAATACATTGCTACAAATATTCTTCTCGATGTGCATCACGTTGAGATTATGTTTAAATTTCAAAGATGGCTAATAGGGTAGATCAAAGAAGATACTATGTTTTGCCCAATTTAAGTCTTCAGGGGTGCGCTTTCTCCTTTTACTAGCTTTGCTAAAGCCTACATGACTAATGCCATTTAATTAGTGTAGTATATCTTCTCACAAAAGCTGCGTAGGTGGCATTCGATGATCTTCTTTGCCATTAAAAAGATTCTTCTTGGTTCTCGAAATGTGATCTGTTGGTAGAAAGTGGCGATAACCCATGTAATAATGCTTTTGCCCATGTCTCAACCACAAAGATTCTATTTCCAAATTGCAACAAGGGCAAGCCAACTTTCCTTTTGTCCTCTAACCAGAAAGATTACCGCATGCAAAAAAATCATTAATAGTCCACAATAGAACTGCATGTAACCAAAATCGTTCACTAACCCTGGCATCATAAGTATCAACCACATTTTTCCACAAATCAAGTAGTTCATCAACTAAAAGGCGTAAGTAAACATCAATTTCATTTCTAGGCGATTTAGGCCCAAGAATTAGTGTAGACAACATGAAGAATGAATCTTTCATACACAACCATGGAGACAAGTTATATGGAACTAGAATCACTGGCCATATGCTGTAAGGTTTGCTCATATTATTGAATGGGTTGAAGCCATTACTAGCAAGACCAAGTCTCACATTTCGAGCATTTTCAGCAAACCAAGGATGTTTATTGTCAAATGTGATCCACATTTCAAAGTTGGCAGGATGCCGCAAAGTTTCTTGATCAATTACCCTTTTGGATTGATGCCACCTCATAGATATTACAATTTTCTTGGACATATATAGTCTTTGTAGCCTTGATTTTAGTGAAAAATACCACACTACTTTTTAGAGCACTGGTCGTTTAGAAGGTGTGGAGTACAACCACCTGGAGGTTTTGCACTTGGGGCACTCTTACTTGTTGCTATTTATTTTTCCTTCCAAAATAGTATGCAATCGTTTGCCAAGCATGGATTTTAATGTATTTAAATCCCAACCTTTGCTCCAATGATCGTGCCTCATTGAAAGATTTTGGCAAGAGTGATTTGGGAAAAACTGCTCTCAGTAGTCTAAAAAGCATGCCAAAAGACTTTACACTTCATCCGCCAACTGTTTTGATGTGGAACAACTTCACAACAAATGATAATTTAGAAAATATTTTGCAACCATCGTAAAGTGGACGTCAAGCATCATCCAAAAGCTTCTCAAAAGTGTTTGGTTAGGGTTTAACCGTGCTGGTTTTCACTGGATGTCCACCCATGTCTTTATCATCAACACCAACGGTGGTTGCTGCATGAATATCACCCAACATATCATCGATGTCATCCAACATATCATCGATGTCATCAATATAACTATCAACATCATCTATTATTATCTTCGTCCTCATCCATGAAATTCATGGGTTCTTGCTCCCATGAAATATCCAATTAGTGTAATTTGGATCTATACATGTAATAAATAAATGTCGTTCTACCTTGCTTATAGGTAAGAAGAAATTATTATGATATCTACGGCATGGACACTTCACATTATTGTTTCTTTGGGCATGAGCTCGTGCCATTGTGAGGAATTGCCTAACTCTTTCAGCATATTCCATTGATCTAAACCTATCGGTGATGTGCATCCAAGTTTTGTCCATTTGAAAAAAATAAAATTTTGAAAACTGCATTTTATTATCATATATGTCCAATCTAAGAAACATGGATTGGTTTAGATAACAAAAAATAAACATTGTGAGATGTAATGTCAAAACCTTCCCTTAATTATTACTAACTCCTAGTTTGTTTTGTAAGCATATAGAATAAACTTTATATGCTTTGTATACAGTGTGAATGATGTACACCCGTTCAATAGAGGATGGTTTCATAAATTCTAATATAAGTCATTTTTGCTGAATATAGGTATTTTTTCGGACCAAAATGCCTGTAATTGGGAACATAAATCAGCTCCCAGTTTCTTCATGATAACTTCTAATGTTAAAGTTAATAGGGGTTACAATGTATAACTGGTAAAGTTTACTAGTTTCCTGCCACCTAGTTGGTTCAAGACGAATAACTATATAATGTATTTTTTCTTCCTGTGGTCTTAGTGAATTTGTTCATCGTTGACGAGGTTATAAAGAATGGAATATACAACAAAAATGAATGAACGAACAAAGTACATACAGTGCTTCAGTTCCTGAATTTCCTCAATATTGGTTCTTGTCTTCAGGTCAGAACTTAAGTTGAGAAAGCTAAACCCTTGGGAGCATATTTACCCAAAATTCCAAGACCAACCAATTTTATCTAAGAAACAATAATCACTAAAGGCAGCACTAATTATCTAAATTTCTATCTGCAAAACAAGCACTTAAAAGTGTTGTTCTTCAAATGATTCAATCTTCCTTAACATAAGGTTGAAGGTAACTAAGCCGCATGTCAATATAATTAGTTTAAGTGAATTGTCGCTCACTAATTGAGCATATTAGTAGTCAAATGCTCTAGGATTTCAAAGAACAAAATCTAACAAAGAGGCTAACTCATGGATCCATGAAGTATATCAGCTTATTGATTATTGCATTTACAAATCAAATAGGGTGTAAATTTGTTTATTCATCTAATCCCATAAGTCAACGAAACACAGAACAATATTATACAAAACAAATCATGTGATGATGATAGGGGTAGGGCGATAGATGCCAAGAGAGGGAGGGTGAGACAGACCCTGTATAGTTTTCGATATCGTTGGTTGTGGGTACTCTTCATTTTCTCATATAGGCTGCCACTAGCTCCCATCAAAAATATTGTTGGAAGTCCAAAACTCTTTTTTTTTTCTTATTCTTTTTTTTTTCCTTCATTTGAACCTTAAGTAGTAATGACTATATATATATATATTTATGGGTGTGATCATTTTTCACTAAACACAGTACTAAAAGCTAGCATGGTTGATCATCTTTCGATCTCAACAACATTTTTCATAACAATATTTATAAATCTCATCATTGTCTATCAATTACGCAAGTTAGATATATATTATCCTTCAACTTACCTTCTGATGATCAAACTCATACATTCGTGTATTGTGCTATTATAAGTTAATTAAACCCAACGACTGGCTTAGATATTAGTTAGATGGACATTCTTCAAATGAAAGAAATTAAGGTTATACGTAGGACAAAAATCATGATCACCAGTAGTACTACCCATATGGCTTTCAAAAAGAAAACCTGGCCTAAAAGAATTATGATGATCACTAGTGCCTTCCTGCAAGGAGAGTGCTCATTAGGACTAGTACTACTAGTACAAATCAATTTCCATGAACATTCATTTCTAACAATATATATTAACAAAATAAAAAGAAAATTTTAAAAAAGAGGGTAAGTACCCACAGATCCATGAAGTATATAAGTTCATTAATTACTAAATTTACAAATCAAATAGGGCAAATTTGTTCATTCATCTAATCCCATAAGTCAACGAAACACAGCACAATATTATACAAAACATGTGATGATGATAGGGTAGGGCAAATAGATACCGAGAGAGGGGGTGAGACAGAACCTGTACAGGGAAAAGGGAGAAAATCACGATAGATGAGTGGCATTCATATATATATATGTATATACCTTTTTCTTGCGGCGGCACGATTGTGGGCCAGAGAAAATTTGAGATGGGGTCAGAGAGAGGGTCGAATCGATTGGATCAGCTGTCGTTTGATTTGTCCTAAAAATAGAGAGAGAGAGAGAGAGAGAGAGAGAGAGAGAGAGAGAGTAGCGTCTCCGATTAGGTGATGATGCGGCGTGGGAAGGGGCAACTTTCAGCATTGTGTGCGATAGATAGGGTATCGCACGAGCTGGGAGAGAAGAAAAAATGAACTATATGTAATTACACATTTGTTACGACGAAAGACTTCGACGCAAGGCAACGTAAAGTAGCCGATTTTATTGTAGTGATTTTGTATCCCAGGTAAAAATAAAAAACCGCTGGAAAATGACATTATCGGTCAAACTCTATGCGTCGACTTGATTTAGTTGCAAAAACGAGCTTATCGCGTCATAATTTTAGTCGTCGTAAAAAATGGCCGCCAATGCACTTTTGCGTCAAACGCATACAACGCGGGTAATAAGTTGGCCGCGAAGGATGCTTTCTCTTGTAGTGTATACCCAGATTTTTTTTATAGTTTGTTTGTGGTTAGAATCTTATAAGAAGTTGATTAAAATATATATATACACACATTTATGGAGCTATTAATTTCAGCAAATGTTAATTATTTTTGGAGGTTGTAATCCTGTTCCTGTGTCTTCTAACCCTGACTTTCCCCCAAAATGAAAGTGGTGCATTTCTTTCAAATATTAATTCATGCTACATTCAATGGTTTTTCCTTTTGCTGGATTTATGAACTTCATGCTAGTTCACATGTCAATGGGCACCTAATTATACGCGGGTCAGCCTTCTAACCCAGATTGCACCATACATTAGATCTTTCATTAAGATCCGACATTGACTCTTATATAGACTTTATGATATTTATTGAACACTTCATGCTATCCAAAAAATACATACGGACAATAATAGATGCTGCTTTACTTCATATATTTATCTTGAAAGCCTTAAATTTGATATATTTTCATTTTTAGATATCGTATCGATCACACTTAATGCAGTGTTCAGTTTTTTAAAATTTCAATTATAATTTTGGGATGAAAAAATATTTATTATTTACCCTTAATATATCAAATAATCAAATCACACCACATTGGGCTTTTTGTCATGGCAGGATGCTAAAACTAACTAAACTCATCAGTGGGCTAACAAAACAAGGTACGGTAGGCAGATTTGAATCCAACCCGTTAAAAAGTGCCTACTAAAAACGATAGGCCCATTTGAGCCCGTGGAATTAGTAGAGTAGACTAGCACCAGTGCCGGTAATAACCGGAGCTCCATTCATCGTTCCAAGAAAAAAGGCATTTCTTTCTTCGTTGCTTGGTTTCCTTCTCGCTAAGCCTGCTAGAAATGTTTCAGTCGTGCTGCACTAAAATAAGTAATGTTATATATAAGTCTGTTTTTTTTTTAATAGGAAGTAATATATAAGTTTTAAAAAGTAAAACTCATTGTAAAAATATAACTATTTAAATGAGTTATACATTTTTCTTGAAGGACTTGCACTAATAATTTTTTTCTAGAACACCTTAGAAAAGCCACACCTTTTCAACCCAAGTTTTATTTGCAAGCCCCGAGAATCACGATCGTGTAATTAGTAGTTTTTTCTCGTTGGATTTGTCTTGCTCCTAATTTAAAAAGAAGAAAAGAAAGCATTATAGGTTACCTATTTATTTCTCTATTTGTGGCCGTAAAGTATCTATTGGTTCAATTTTTACCCTCCAATGCAATTGCTTTTATCTACCAGAGGGCGTTATATGAGGTGTGGAAATACAATAGAGAATCATTAGTCGTAAACAAGCTTCATAATGCTGATGTCAAAAGAGCAAAAAAAAACAAAACAAAAAAACAAAACAAAGACACCCAAGGAAACACATGAGTATGTGGACATTGACAAAAAACATGTAACCAGCTGTATGATTTAAGTGTGATAGAGATCAACCATTGTACTGCAGCATTTCAGAAATATATGTACCGGGAATCTTACTTTACAACTTCATGTAAAGAGAAACGAGTTAAAAACAAACAGACAAGAAACCAGCAGTCATGATCTGAGATCATATCATGCAGGAAATGCAAAGCTCTCCTGTGTCCAATGAGGAGGATCCATCACAGCGCATGGATCTGATTTCTCAAAATCCCCAACCTACATTGAAAACCATTGAGCATAGCAAGGGCAATGTAAATTACCATTCAAAATTTTTTGTACATACGGGCATGCAATTATTGGAAGACAAGGAACAAGAATGACCCGATACCTTTTCCTTGCAGCTAGAGCAGTAGTGATATTTATGCCAGAGACAATCCATTGAAGGACAAAGAAAGCAAACTCCAAGCATCATTGGCATCATGCAACCGACAACAGCTGCCAAACTTGGCTTAGATCTATATTCCACATGAAATATCATAATGAGAGAGGTCGACCAAAATAGCATACCACTTCCTGCTATTATTAAAATAAATAAAATGAACAGGCTAGTAACATTTTTTTTTATATATATAGGTAACATGATAACTAAAAGCCAGTAACATTTAAAACACTAATTGTCAATTTTGATTGATTGATTGACCAATCTTCAATTTTGCACTCCAAGGAAAGATGGGTATTATGACCATTTATTGGAGTCCACACATATTATGGCAAACAAATGTGAAGCAGCACCGGCGAAAAGATCAAAGCAACTGGCAAAGAGAAGTTCGCAAAAGCCACATTCACAATGCCATTTGAAATGGGGGGAGCTAACAAGCAGTGATAGGGAGGGGTCATCTACAGATCTTGCAGATCTATAATAGAGCATCCAAAAGCATAATTGATCCTTTTATATAAGAAATATGAAAATAAGATCCTAACCATCAGAACAGATTCCTCTGTTAACAAAAATGTCCAAATGAGAGGTGACAGCTACATGAATAAAAAGGAACTTATGGACAACAACAGCAACTCCTGACAGAAACTATCAGCCATTTTGTCAGATAGATGCTTATACAATCTGCTCTCAAAGAATCTTCCCGAATACATGAAAGGGAACTGACATATGAGCTCAGCTATGGTTAATAGCTATTCATCGTCATGCATCATATTGCTTCAAGTCTCTAATGACCTTTAGACATAATATCAGATTATATTCAGAAATAACCATTCACAACATTCTAACCACAAAGAATAATAAAACTCCAAATTTTTCTTCTTGTTAATTAGAAACCAAAAGGATACCTTATCTTTCCTAGAGTTAAAAAATACACACACACACACACACATGAAGGTTGAGGGTTTTTTTATATTGATTTCATTTGTGATTTTAAGTCACCAAAAATTAAGATTTTAAACAAAGGAAAAATAGTACTAATAGGCCCTTTTTTTTATAAGTAAGAAAAAACCACGTAATTAGACATACCCCAAGTACACAAGAAGTATACAAGAGAAAACACCTAATTACAAACTAAAGCTGAAAAACAGCACGAAAATCAATGGAACTAAATCCATCTATTACAACTAATAGGCCAAATTGAGTGTTCAAAAAATAATAAAACTCGTTTCTATGTGATTTATGAAGTCTATTAATAGGCCATCCATCAACCTTCTCTACAAATGGTAAACATCTTAAAAGTTTCTATCTTTCTTGAAATAAGAATAATCTTAACTCATGACATTTCAGCTTTGACAGTCACAATATTCCCCTCCACTTCTATTAGATACTACTTTTCTATAACTTTCTACTCATTTTGGCATTGAGAAGATTCTCACACAGAGGTGTAAATGTGTCAAGTTTGAGTGAGTAAGAAGTGGTCAAGCTCTATTTGTTTAATTTGTATTTGGAAACGAGTCAGAGTGGGCTTATAACTAGGTATATTTTTGTTCATGGATGGTTAATTTATTTATGGAACGAGTTCAAGCTTATTGAGAAGCTATTTAATTTTGACAACATAGATTATACACATTATATCTTATAATTTCATGTGCAGATTTTGAGAAACCAACTTTGTGTTTTTGTAAATATCTTTATAGACTTTAAATCAATGACCATACACATAAGAATTTAAATATACAGTATTAATAACCTTCCTCTAATCTTATTACATTCTTAATATTTAGATAATGCCTCTGAATATAATGATCCTCTGACAAACATCGTTGAAACTATTTTCATCATTTTTTTCAGAAACCACTGCAGGGTGGACGCAGTCAGTAACAAAAGATTGCTCCCAATAGAGGTGTTGGTTACCAAACCTTGGTGTTCAACGGCCAGTTCTTGACTGTATATATATAAATATACATATATACAAAGCAACGTAAATGTAGTTGTGACTAGCTAGGCCTATTTGGCAATAAACCATAGGCCACATTGAAGGAACAAGATGTACTCTTAAAAGAATTCTTTCCTCAACAAAACCACAAACTTGCATAATAAAACTACTATTCTAGCACGACTGCCCTACGCCAATCTATCCTCATGGCTCTGTAAACTGAGGTTAAATGTTTCTCATACTAAACTAAATTTTTAAAAGCCAAAGCTCTCAATTTATTTATTTTTCTTCCCCCCTCCCACCCATCCTTAATCTGAACAAACTCAAAGGGTCATTTGGATTGAAAGAGTCTCTCAACTCATATCATCTAATCATTACAACTTTCATAAATTCTCATATAAAATATAATAAATAATTCAACTTTTTCAAATTCTAAAAAAATAATAATATTAAAATATAATATTCTAACATTATTTTATTCAACTTTCATCTTATCAAATTTCACCTCAACTCAACGTCCAAACTTCCCCTAAACATCGACCAAGAGACGAACAATCCAACGAGGACTCAATAATAAAAACTTTTCAAAATATCTATTGTACGCTTAATCATCCAACAACAGCTATACGGTTTCTTATCTTCCTCATTAGCCAAATATATACGAAACTTCCAAGCAAGATAGTAGGCCGCATAGAATTCATCGAAATGATAATACAAAAGAGAACCAAAAAACAACAAAACTAAGAAAAACCTAGAGCTCGAGAACAAGATAAAATCTTTTTCAATCATTTTCTCACCTGACGGTCGTCATTCCCGTATATCCGCAGTAGACGCAGTTGATCGGAGCGGGAGTGTCGCGGAAAATGGTTTGCTGAATCGGAATTCCTTTGGGATCGCCGAAGACGGCGTTTGGTGGGACCGTTCCGTCTTGGTACGGGTTATGTCCAACATAGAACGGAACTCCGACGACCGGTTCATCTGCCTTCGACATTTCTCAACCTCCTCCTCCTCCTTCCCGATCAATTTATTCAAAGCGAATTTGCGCGATTGAACAAATTCGAGAGCGAGTGTGTCTCGTTTTTTACGCTTCTTTAACAGCCAACACGCGTTTTCTTTGATTGGAAGGTAATTTTATGGGTGACCAGATTTAAATGTCCCAGCGAAAGGAATTATCTTTCAATTCCAAATTGTGCAAAATAGAATAATATTTATTAGGAAATTCCTTCAAATTACGTATTTATCTAACTCTACGTATCATTATCTATTAACGAGCTTCTGAATTTTGTACAAAAAATAATAGATGATTCAAGGGTATCAAAAAAATATTATATTTAACGGTGTAATCGGACAAAAATGAAATAAGAATAAGATTTGTAGCTTTGTTTTATTTATTATGGGCAAAATAGCACTTCCCTCTTAAAAAGAAGAACTTTAAAATTAAGCTATACTTGTATTATTATTAAGTCTAAGTCATATCTTATTATTTTTCTAAGGCATTTTAATTTTATTTGGCAAGGAAATGTCATCTATCATATTATTATTGATTTTCAAAATTATCATGACCATTCAATACTTAAAAGAAAAATCAATAATAAAAAAAAAAGGTGAATACAATAGTCATAAAGATATTTTGTAAAAATAAATTCACAAACTGATATAATTCTGTATGATATGTTAGATCTATTTTATAATAAAAATAACTTTATAATCTAGTATTTCATATCAAGTTGTGTAGGTTTTTT